>JAHDVE020006813.1:0-61213 GCA_022606495.2 Halesus radiatus
GGTATAAACTAAGTTAGAGACTTTGGTTTTAACAACATTTTGTACAAACCTCGGAGCTAATTTATGCGAAAAGAAATTGGGTCCACTGGACTGGACAAAATTTTTCCGCCACACAATATCTCCCCCCTCATAATTTACCGATTTGCGACGTAAATTATAATGCTTTGCATTCTTTCTATAAGCCTGTAACAGAGCCTCTGAAACTTTTTCATATATAGGAGCCAAGTCCTCTAATTTCTTAGCAAAGTTTTCTCTCGATACTTCTAGACTTGAGTCCGATACGCCTGTCGAGACATAATTTTTGTGAAAATTACCATGAATGACCTGTTCACGACCGTGCATCAAGAAGAAAGGCGTATAACCTGTTGCAAAATTTACCGAATTATTTAGGGCTGACTGAATATGTGGCAGAAATCTGGACCAATTACGCTGGTCAGACTCGGACAAAATAGAAAGTGCTGTACCTATTGTTTGGTTATAGCGTTCGACGACATTGTTTTGAGGTGTGTAAAATGCGTTGTAAAAGGGTGGAGGCACATTATAATCAGACAGTAACTGTTTAAATTCTTTAGATATAAATTGTTTACCGTTGTCGCATACAAATGTTTGTGGAACGCCATGAACAAGAAAAATGTGCTGTTCTACATTTTTTACAATACTTTTTGTGGTAGCATTTCTAAGCGGAAAAATCCAGGTATATTTAGAGAACACATCAACGATTGACAATATATACATAAACCCAGAGTAACTACGTGGCAGTGGACCGACTAAGTCTATTGAAAGCATTTGCATGGGCCTGGTTACAATCTTAGGATTTGAAGAGATGCCCGCTGGCGCAGATGTATTGATTTTATGTGCTTTGCATGTCTTACATCGATTAACAAAATTCTTAACATCCTGGTACATTCCTGGCCAATAAAAATGTAAATGCACCTTTTTGTAAGTTCGAAATACTCCCGGATGGCAAGAAAGATCCGCTTCGTGTTCTTGTTTTAATATTTCGGTTCGCTTTTCAAAAGGAACAACCAGCTTCCACGCCGTATCTTCACAAAGAGCGAAACGAGTTTTGCTATGCCTAAAGAGATCATTACCCCTAATTTGAAAATTGACAAAACGTTGGGGTGAATTTTTACAGTTTGTAAATAAAGTGTTGTACCATTTATCATTTGTTAAATGAATCGTGGTAGGTATATCCGTTGATGTCACTAATGCTACCTCCATGCGCGACAGTGCGTCCGGTACCGTATTTAGTTTACCTTTTCTATGAACAACGTCGAAAGAAAATTGAGAAAGACGAGTTGACCAACGAGCTAAACGACATGTGGGGTTTGTTAGAGAAACTAACCACTGTAGGCTCGAGTGGTCCGTAATTACAGTAAAGTGTGTTCCTTCAACATACGGTCTGAAATGAGTGACAGAGTCTAGAACCGCAAGTAGCTCGCGCTCCGTAACACCATAATTACGTTCATGAACGTTTAAGCAACGCGAAAAAATAACTTACCGGGTGTTCTTCACCATTAAAATTTTGTGTTAATACACCGCCTATCCCGACTGCGCTAGCATCACAATGTATTACAAATGGTAATTTGAAGTCAGGACAGTTAATAACCGGCGCTGTTGTCAGTGCCTCTTTTAATGGGTTAAACGAATTTTCCGCTGCCTTGGACCATACAAAATTGCTTACTCCTTTCCTTGATCCTGTAAGTTTAGTCAGAGGAGCTGCTATCGTGGAAAAATCTTTAATGAAACGACGATAATAACCGCATAATCCTATGACAGCCTTTATTTGTTTTGAGTTCTTCGGGATCGGGTAATTTTTAATGCATTCTACTTTAATGGGATCTGTTCTCAGTCCTTCCGAATCTACAATATATCCCAAATACTTTAACTCCTTTTTACAAAATTCGCTCTTTTTTAAGTTTATTGTTAGTCCGGCTTCTTTTAAACGATAGAAAACCTTCTGCAAAAGCTTTAAGTGCGATTCAAAATTTTCCGAACTTAATATTAAATCATCTACATATCCAAATACGTTATCATCAAATTCTGGGCCAAACAGTTTATCAATTAAACGTTGCACTTCACTAGGTGCATTTTTTAGGCCGAAGGGCATACGCGTAAACTCATAAAGACCATACCCCGGAACAACAAATGCCGTTACAGGAGCTGAAGATTCATCTAGAGCAATTTGCCAGAACGCTTTCGAGAGATCTATAGAAGAGATGAAACGCGCACCCCGTAGCTTCTCTACAATCCGAGATACATAAGGTAGTGGGTATGAATCTCGCCGAATGACGCCATTAATTTTACGACTGTCTAGGCAGAATCTCGCAGAACCGTCTTTCTTTGTTACCAACAGAACCGGGCTAGACCAAGCCGAACGTGATGGGCGCACAACTCCCAAAGCTAACATATCTTTCAATTCAGCTTCTAATAGGCGTTGACGTGCTGGAGACAAAGGATAGTATCGTTGTTTTATCGGTTGACCCGTGGTCTCGATATGATGTTGTACTAGGTGCGTAAGTCCTAATCCGCATTTTTCAAAAGATATGTTTTCAAATTGTCTAATTATTTTTTGCAGCTTACGATTATCTCCGGAAGTAAGAAAATTGGCTGCAGTAACTTTTCGAATCTCACCCACCGTATTCTTCAAATTACTGTTGTCCACCCTTGGGAACAATTGCGGAGCTAATTGGAATTGTTTCCAAAAGTCGACCCCTAAAATAATCGTAGCTGATAGAGAAGGAATTATGAAGAAAATAATTTTTCCCGTTGTTTCCCTATAAGTTACTGGTACCTCTATTGTGCCAATAATATCCTGACGCTTACCATCAGCAGTTGTGACGAATGATTTACAACTAATTATTTTTAATCCTAAATTAACAAAATATTTGTAAGTGTTTCCACCAAAACAACTTACAGAAGCACCGCTGTCCAAAAGACATGAAAAAATTCTATTCGAAATAACAATATTAACATGAGGCCTTGTGTCATTTCTATTGTGTTCCAGAGGCATAGATGCGTCCATCGTTTGCGCTCCCGAACACCTTAGATTGCCAGAAACTTCAGCCGATTTCCCCCCATCTTCGTACGCAAGATGGTGAAAACCGTACTTTAGTTTTTTGAACTATTGTTACGAGAATTGTTGCCTAATTTTCTCTTCCTACAAAAATTCCACGTATGCCCCGGTATATTACAAAAATTGCATTTCACATCGGCTCTATTCCCAGGAAAAGAAGAAGAAGGAGATTGATTATTAATTCTCTTATGAAAATAAGCGGTGTTAGTATTTCCCTTATGCGTGTTGTTTATTGCTGGCTTCGCAGTAAACATTTCTAGTTGTTCACAGACAGCAACTAATTTATCAAAGTCGGAAGTGTCACTTGAAGCAAGTACACTTGCATATTTGTTTAATAAACTATGCTTGGCTAGTTTTACTAATTGCATTTCGGATAAATTGTCAACAAGTTTAGAGTTAGCTCTTTTTAAATTCGCGACAAAATCTGCTACCGACTCGTCCGATGATTGTCGCATATTGTACAAGTTACGCGACGCCTGCACTTGTGCATCTTCACGTTCGTAACGCGCTAGTAACAATTGCTGCAGATCTCTCCACGTCAGATTGTCTTTACATATAGAGCGAAACCATGTAGCTGCTTTTCCTTCCAGCAAATCACCAAATCCGAGGACAACATCCTCTATTTTTGTTCTCCTGCTTCTACACAATTCTTCTATCTTATACAAGAAATCTCTGACGTCAGAGGTTCCGTCATATTTCAAATCCCATTTGTAAACTCCTATTTCGCCACTTGTTGAATAATAATAATTATTTGTTATATTCGTAACCTGAGATTCCGTGGGTTTATTATTTGAACCTAAAACTTCTTTAAGAGACGCGTTAAATTTACGTGCTTGTGCCCGCATTTCCGCAAGAGTCGCCTCCGGAACTATTTCTTTTTCCTCTAAAATAGTGGACAATTCCTCTTTCGAATAACTGTTAATGTTGTTAATCTCCATTGTAAACAGAATTAAATTACTTATTTATAAATTATCCGAGACGCAAACAATCGTGTACACGCAACACCATCTATTGTCAAAATCATGAATCATTTTAATTTCATTTATTTAAATTTATTTGCATTAGTTTTAGTTTCCGACGCCAGGAAATGCCTGTGTCGCAAAAATAATTACCGTTTCTTTCAAGAATAACAATGTCACAAATATGCCAAAAATTACGACAATTAATATTTACCAACCTTCTAATGGCGTGATCGCTGACCTCATGTATGCACACATATACATAAACAATATTATGAGATAATTAATAATATTTCTGTATCAATCCATACATCACACCACACGAACTTCACCCATCAATTCCCGAGTCCGTGTCCATAATATCTTAAATATTATTCACAAAAAAACGTTGAGGCGCCATAATGTAGCGTAAAAATGATACGACGGCTAATGTTCTCTCATCTCAAGATTCGTGGGTGAGAATGATGGTGAAGCACAGGGAAGTGGGATGTATTGATTGATACAGTAAATAAACCCCTTGTAAAAGGAAAGAACATAAATTTAATGATTCTATAACCACGTCTATCATGGTTTAGCAAAGAAAAAGAGTAAAGAGAAGGATTGATCCCAACACGAAAAGGTTCAAACAATAATTGATGGCTCTCATGGTCCGACTCCTCTCCTCAGCATCATGGAAGGCCTCTCCAGGTCCAGATGCTCACCGATCGTAGTAATCTCCAAAAGAAGTCTAGGACGACTCTTCTGAAGCGCCATCCGCCATAGCCTCTTCCGTGGGGTCCAGACAATGGAATATGCAGATGCTACCTTATGTCCTTTTTGGTCCGCTCATCACTTCTTCCGCGATTTTCACCACAGCAGCAGGCACGCGCGGTTTGGCTTCATCGCCTCACAATCCGGCCATCGATCAATCAATAAAACAAAAACACACCCACTTCGGGCAAATTCAGTAGACGCCCTCCGACGTCAAACAAAATAGAAAATCAAATACATAATCTCTCCCAAAAAACACACGTCGATCACGACCGCTCCAGTCAGGTTATGTCGCCCGCCATGTTGAGTTGCTCCCTTCCGTCCGCCGTCCCCCATAGACATCCTCTCACCAATCTCTTCCGTAGACAATTATCCCAATCATAGACTCGGGGTCAGTATTTACGTTACAATTATTATTATTATTAAATACGATTTAACATCAGTAGTAAATATGATTATTATTATCATTAAATCCAATTTAACATCAGTAGTAAATATTATTATTATTATTGAATCGAATTTAACACCAGTAGTAAATATTATTATTAATATTAAATACGATTTAACATCAGTAGTAAATATGATTATTATTATTATAAAATACGATTTAACATCAGTAGTAAATATGAGTATTATTATCATTAAATACAATTTAACATCAGTAGTGAATATGATTATTATTATTATTAAATACGATTTAACATCAGTAGTAAATATGAGTATTATTATCATTAAATACAATTTAACATCAGTAGTAAATATGATTATTATTATTATTAAATACGATTTAACATCAGTAGTAAATATGAGTATTATTATCATTAAATACAATTTAACATCAGTAGTAAATATGATTATTATTATCATTAAATACAATTTAACATCAGTAGTAAATATGATTATTATTATTATTAAATACGATTTAAGATCAGTAGTAAATATGATTATTATTATCATTAAATCCAATTTAACATCAGTAGTAAATATTATTATTATTATTGAATCGAATTTAACACCAGTAATAAATATGATTATTATTATTGAATCCAATTTAACATCAATAGTAAATATTAATATTATTATTATTAAATCTAATTTTGTATCAGTGGTAAATATAATTATTATTATTAAATCCAATTTAACATCAGCAGTAAATATTATTATTATTATTAAATCCAATTTATGTCAATGTATTAAACCAAATTAATTATATTAAATTACAATTATTTATATTATAATAAGAACATAGAACCGTGAAATATCATCATTTTGAAGAATAGTAAAGAGCAATGTTAAAAAAGCGAACCATCAAATCAATAAAGCATACCTTACCTAACCCAACATATTTTTTACCAGATTTTTCTGTTTCGAATGTTCAGGTCAACGCCTTTTTTTAGCTAGTAATGGCATTTCCATTATGAGTTTTTAAACAACTGGTAAATAATATAAGATATGCAATACTAAGTTTGGTGATCGTGCTTTAAGAGTATCAGGACCTAAAGCCTGAAATAAACTACCGTATAACTTAAGAATGATCAAAGACTCGGCAGAATTCAGAAATAAACTTAAAACTCATCATCTCAGACAATCGTTAAGAAATGCACACGTAAATTGCTTAGCTAGGCTTGCCGGTTAGTGCCCTAAAGTCACTTACAGAATAAGTTTAAAAAAATCACCCATTGGTGCACAAATGCGTCCACAGCCGAGAAGACTATAAGTAACTAAATGTATAAAAAAAAGTTAATATCTATTAAAAACTTCTTTCCCTTTTTAAGGTCATTTTATAAATATCCTCCAGTCCTAAAAATTATAAATATCTATAATCAACTCTTCTTGTACCATTAATCTTCTAATAAATGTAACATCAATAGAAAAGAAGGATAAAATAGCAACTGTAAAAATAACAGCTCCATGCTTAAATTTTCTAATAAAACTGTGTTCATCTAAAGCTACCTGTCAGGTAAGTATGTTTTTCTTTCTGTATCTGTTTGTAAATAATTAGATAAAGAATAGGAAGTAATATTTGTACAGCGCCCTTGAGGTGATTTTTCACAAAAACGGCGCTATACAAATCATCCACTTATTATTGTTATTATTATTATCGTGTTGTTTGTCATTCCTTATTTTTTTTTTTAGATTTTGATAACAGGTTGTTCATTTCTTGGAGCAAGCCTAAAATGATTATATGCCTTCTCAAATAATTTTAGGAAAAAGTCTAAATATAACCGGTCAGTGCCTGAGTTGGCATCGCGTTTGGGTCCCACCCAGGCGTTATGAGTTCAATTCCTCGACTGGCTAAGTCCTCCATCACGACAAAAGCAACACCTTTCGCTTAATTTGATGGTAGTAGGAGATTTTCAAATATTGTCAGGTTATTATTAACACGGGAATGTTTGTCATTCTAAAAATTCTTAAAAAAAAATAAGCATAAGAAAAATAAAATGTTATAAAGTTATTATTTTTATAAACAATAATTATTAATCTAAAACACTCATCCAAATTGAAAAAACCTTCCGAGCAAAGATAAATGTCGCCGGCAGGACTCGAACCCGCACCCTTCTAATGTCCGGTTAGATGCTCTACCGTTGAGCTACGTCGGCTTATCGCAAACCCGCCAAGTTAATCAATATATACCAGTGTTCCATTCAATAATTACTGTTTTATTATATTTTCACCTGTAAACAACCAACTTTATTAGTATGAGAGAGGCTTGTAACGGCTAAATCCCTCAAATAGATGGCGTCGAGACAAATTATGTCTACATTTTATTGGTGAAAATTGCTTTGACTTGTCAAATATTAAAAAACCGCAATTTCGTTTTTCCTTTCATTTATAGAATTTACTAACGCATTCTCGTAATTTTTCATGGGCGGATCAATTTCCGGCCGATGTAAATCTTTAAATCTAATAAACTTAAAAGAGATTTTTCGCACCGCCAATACGTTCTTTGATAAAAGAGAATGGGTAGACGTTTTATTATTTGCAAACTTTATAAAAATGGATAAGTACTGCTACTAGAAAATAATTTTTCTTTCATACTTAATTAAAATTTTGATGTTGGTATTCAGTTTTGAATTCCTCAGAATATTCGCAGGCTGATCCCAATTCTGTTTCAAACCCAACCGTATTGTAATCATCAAAGGTGGGTACACAGGTGTATAATTTTACCGTATCAGATCACAGTATCCGTTTCAGCGTATCATGTCAAGCCTCATATCAAGTTGCGAACGCCACTCACATCATACCTATATTTCCCCGTATCTCACGCTCTTCGCCGTTTTTTTAAAAAAAAACAGCAACAAACATGGATTTGGAGGAGGACGGTAATTTAAAATATTTAAATATGTATACAGCAAGCAAAACACGTCCGTGAGAGTGTTCAAATAATGGTCGCTGTATTTTGGGTGTGTTTCTGAATTCGGGTAACCGACTGACGTCAGAATTAATATACTTGCCCTAAGTACGATTTCAACAGCCGGGGGCAAAGGTCACGTGACACCCATTTTGTCACCAGCTTAGCTCGCTGCCGTCCACGTTTGTTTCGCGTGATTTTGACTGCGTTAAGCAAATTATAAAGTATTTATAGAAAAGGTCAAACAAAATAATCGGTTTTTGAAAACAAGTTACTCAAATTGGCGGTACGCCTAGCTCACCCGGCCCTCTTATTTTGGTTGAGGCCATCTCTATATATTATTTGCTCTATGAGTTAAGCGAATAAAATTAAACAAAATATTAAAAATTATGGGTTAGGTTAGTTTGATTTAGAGTTAGAGTAGGTGAGGTTGGGTTCAGTTTTTTTTTATCCACTTCTTTAAGATCTGTTAGGTCACTGATCTAGTTTATCATGGAACCCTGAATGGGTACCGCAGGCGCCTTAATACCAAGTTCCGGCACTGCTAAAGGCACCACATCTTCTTGTATCATCCGTGAAGTGGCTAAGCTCCCGAGCAGGTCATAAACCGGAAGGGATTATTAGGGTTTCGCTCTGACGCTATTAATAAATCAACCGCTGTACTATGATTCATGTAAATATCTCCTCAACTTATAATTTAATATGAGAAGGATAATATGTCTGAGGTCTGAGCTGGGATGAAATAACTATTGAGGATGAAGAGGGGGTCTGGGTTTGATTAAACCCGCATTCCAGCGTTTATTATTATAGTTGGGAAATTCCATATGAAATAGAGATCCCGTTGGATGCTGGATGATATGAAATTAATGACTTTCTATATCAATTTATTGTACCAACTGGAAAAATGTTACTTATGCGATTAGATGTTTTGACTGTTTCTTTACAATTATCGAAAAAAATATATGCAAAATACGACGATAACTGTATTTTTATTTTATTTTATTGTTGGTGATATTTTTGTGCGGTGGACGTTTGTGACGTCACACCGATCAAAGTTTGTAGGGACAGTCCTGGGCCCAGTTGCAGATGTTTTGGCAGCTAGTGGCGTTACTTACGTCATATCCATATTCGAAACGTTTAGTAATTTACGACTTTAGATCGTTTTTAAAATCAATAATTATTGTAATGAAAATATTGAAATTTAACATTTTTAGTGTAGTGATCAGAACCAGAAAAATACACTTTCAATTTTCTACATATTTTCATTAATACATATATCTGTGAAGTAGATTGCTTTACAAATTAATAAATCGTGTCTGCATAAGTGCATGTATGTACGCATTCCGCACCGAATAACCCAGTCTTAAGTAGAGTAATCCGTTACATGGTGTAGTACATTGGTTAATAGTATGCAATGATTTAAGGTTTACACGTTCTTCTGTGTAATTTGCTGTCAACCAAAATACCCATCATACTCAAGTCAATGGGAAATCGCAATTGCCAATCGCTTGAATTGCCTCTGTAAATTGTCAATTGCATCAATGACGTAAATTTGCGGAATCATGATATCGATCGTTTCCCGACCACTTAAAGCGACAATCAGTATAAAAAAATCAGCATTTGGAATAGATAATACATCTAGCTTCTAACATTATCCATACATTGATATGACAATATACGAATTACTGCCGTCTAGCTGTGGGGGTTATATGGGTCTGTTTTCTTTCGTATATTTTGATTGCTAAAATATGAAATATCTTTATTTTACCTAAATCGATTATACAAACCGGTTATTATTCTTCAAAAAATATTAAGTTAACTACAAATTACTGTTTTTTTTTTACCCATCAGTAAAAAAATGTTTAAGAAACTTGTATCAAACGTGTCTACAGATTGGATTAATTTAAACAGATAAAACATATTTCTTATAACCAAATATAAATTATTGCACAACATGTGCAATAACCAAGCCGATAGCTGATATTTCACAACACCGAGCCGAGAGCCTATATTGCACCACAAATGCAATAGCAAGTCAAGATTGCACAACAAATGCAATACGGAGCCAAAACACGTGCACATAATGTTTGGCCGCGCCGCGTTCCCTATAAGAAGTATACGCACAGTGATACGCGCTTCTTTTCACTTCAACCGCAGAATTGACAACATGTCCTCGCTTGGATACCTTCACCTGCCGCTACCTTACAAAAACAGTATTCTACACCGAGCAACAGCTGACGTCACCATCCGATACCTCAGCAACTGACCATACTGGCGGGTGTTATAAGTCAAGTACGCTCGAAGCGACAACATCTCCATTGGGAAACTACCGAACGCTTTTCTCGAGAGAATTCGCAAATCACAATAGACGTGCCGATTTTTTTTGTCCGGTTCTTACACGTCTCGTACAAAACTGTTAGGTTTGTATGAACAGTTATAATAATTAGCTTTCTTTAATTTCTTATTTTTAGACTACACCCGTTTTATTTTTATACGCTTTATTGAGGACATAAATATTTATAAAATTATTTATAAAAATCATTCCAAGCATCGTGCAAATTTTCTTGAATATTCAAATCTAACATAAATCTAGTCTTAAAACAATTTACAGCAATTTTGATACAACCATCCACAATTACAATATTTTTTTTATAAATTATTATGTTAATTAATTTATGAGTATTTTGACCAAACTGTGGTATTATCTGCCCCACAGTATCCGGTATAAACAATGTAATTAAGCTTGCAATTAAGTCTTAGATCGCCCATCTCACTGTAATTAATTTGGCAAGCTTCCCTCATCACAATCTTCACATTTCTACGATCTAAGAAGCTGAGAAGGATAAGACGTCTGGGCTGGGTGCAGATCCACATTGTGCCCAGCCATTCTGTCTCACAAAAACGTTCATAATTTATTGATGTGAGGCACAAGTTTCTAAGTGCGGCTTTCTATGGGTTATGGGGTCGCTTTCACCCCCGCCCCTCCTGCCGCTCCGGTACTATTGACTCGCCAAACTTCTCAGAAATGCAGAACAAATTTCATAAATGACTTTTCCCAGCCTCATCCTTCTGAGAAACTTAACTTTAGTTGGATTCGGGGTGCGTGTTTTATTTACGTTTGGTTAATGTTTAATTCTTTGTATGGAAGTTTATTTTGCGATTATTGTTTTTTTGATTTGTGTTTCTTAACATAGACATGACTGTGAGGAAGCTATTCATCTACTGGCTGTATGGGCATTACACACAATTATCTGCTCCCTGCGAGGTTAATCGAATTACTCGTTAAATTTATTAGCTTCCTCTTGGCTTTCCCCTACATACAGAATTACTATATTTCCTCTACCCGGCGTTGCTCGAGTTTAAGCTTGGTTTAGACCGGATTAAAATTGATTTTGTTTTCTAACCGCCATTAGTGAAATCAGCGTTACAGTATCCTTTTTTTTCATTTGAGACCGCACAAGAGTCCCTACTGCTCCCAACCGTCGGAAGCCAGTGACACTATCTCATCCTCAATTGGAGTATGTTGTGAAGCTGAAGATAGTGGAGAGGGGAAGGGTACTAGGAAGAGAAAGGTTGGGGAAGTAGTACCTGGCTATTCATATCTGGTCATCAAACACAGCTAAAGCCATTTCAAGCAACGTTTCTTTTCTAAATGTTAGTCTTTTACTAGAGCTCTACTGAAAGCATTTACCACTGTGGAAAGTGCCGCAAATATACTATATATTATTTTTGATTAATAAATTGTGAAATAACAAAAATTTTCAAATAAAATTTAATTGCGCAATCCGAGATTTGAACCCGCGACCTCCGGATTCGTGGCCCAGGATCGTAACCACTCAACGACGGAGACCGTCCTATCCTGGCGGTAGAACGACGAATCGGTCTTTAGAGAAGTTCTCCTTATTACCGGCATTTTGGTGAAACGTACATATCTGTTTCTACATCCAAATGTGTTTATAAGATTTACAATGTTATTAAAAATATATTTGAATCGTTTCTCGAATGCTTAATAAATAACCACATTTACTTGCAAATTTATTGCAAAACAATTAATAAACCGCCCAACAGCGCGACTTAACTATTTGGCAGCAATTTAGTGTGAATCTTTTTTCTTACCTAATAAATAAAAGTGAAAACATTTTGAAATCATCGCCTAATTGCTGGGTGGTTTAGAGCAATAAGTTTCGGAACAGCGGTATACCCGAAACTTCTAATCCTCATCTTCGGAATAACCTTTTTTCGGATTATTATCGGCACCGATAATCTGATAATAATTGGTATTTACATCTAACATTTGTGAAGACCCACTAGTAAAAGCACAAAAGACAATAATTAAAATTATTCTTCAAGTACCATACGATTCTGCTGAAATTTTCAAGCTTTAAGATGTTATTACAATAAATTAGACAACTTTATGCTAAGCTTGCAATCCTCCATCTCTTCTAATCTAATCTTCATATTCCCCTACAATCAAAATCAATTATTTTAACAAATTCTTCAACAAACTACACCCATAATATCCCATTGAAATATACCACCCACGTACAAACACATTTTAAATACTTTGCAATTAAATTATATATTCACATGCCTCTACATCTTTGCGACAAACAAGAGAATACACCAACATCTATATATATAAAAAAAATCAATGTATGTTTGTAAGTTTGTTTATCCTCGATGTTCTCGAAAGGAACTGGACCGGTTTCGCTGAAAATAGCACAGTTTGTTTTTATTAGTGCCGGGAGGGTTTATAAAGAAGTTTAAATGTAATCCAATATGTATAACTGTTGTTATAACGTTTTGAAAATAGTATGAAAAATATTGAACCCGCCATGTTTTATTTAGGTTAGCCCATAGATATAGCACTCTGGTTAGCCACAAATTGCATATTCAAAAGAAGGTTTTTTTTTGGGTAGAATATTTTCAAAATAGAAAACTCGAGTAGGTACCTACTTAAAAACTTTATGATTTACATATGTTTTGAAAAAAATAAACGTTTGGAATGAAATAAAATATTCGAATGAATGTATCTTTATTTGGAGATAGTTACTTTGGCTGACAAATCAATTATGCCACCCTAATGACAAGCAAGAATTCACAACTTCATAACTTTATTCCAAAAAAAAAATCCCGAGAAAGGGCGGGTACACATCAGCTAGTATTTAATAAAACTTAATATCTCGATCTGGATAAAATCAAAAGAAACAGATTTTTTCATAACGTAATTAAATTTATTTACACCAAATCAAACATAACAACATTTACATAAAATATAAACAATTAATTTGCATTTTTGTCTTTTTTTTTACAATATTTATTTTTATTATTCATAAGTATAACCATTTTACAATATTACTATATCATAAATAAGTGAATACCCCAGTACAGGTTCTCCTAGTGAAGCGTTCACGGTACGCCGTTATACCAGTAAATATAATTGCTTAAGGGCGAGAGGGATGTCGAAGCGGAATTAATTATTATTTCGAAATATTGATAGTGTTATTACGCAATACGATAAACATAATGTTTTTAAAAAGAAAAATATTTTTAAATATTTTATAAATTTACATAGGCTTAGCATTTATCAAAATCTAATCGGAAATATTACTTTTTTTGACCGTCCTATTGTATGTTTTACAAAATATTTAAAATATGAATATGTTTTTTAAAGTGGAGAAAATATTTTAATCCCTTCTCGTTACGTTTTTGTAAATATACTTAACCAAAGATTTATAATACCCATTAAAAAAAAAAAAAAAAACATTAAAGTTACGTAGTGTTTATGAAAAATTTGAACTACACGCTGTTCTTTTTTAAATTTATCTTATCGACATGTTAAAGAAAAGCCTTCGCATTTTTTTTAAGGATATTCAACTTTTTAAATGTTTTTGTAAAACGTGCGTAGAACGGTCAAAAATGTGTAATATTTCTGATTTTATTTTGATAAATGCTAAGCCCATGCAAATTAAAAAAGAACGTAATAAATGTTTTTCTCTTTAAAAACACCATGTTTATCGTATTGCACAATAAAACTATCATTATTTTGAATTAATAAATAATAACTTTCCGACGTCCCTCTCCTCGTTAAATTATAAAGATTGTCTGAAAAAAATAGAAATTAATAAATAAATTTCTACGATAAAAATTCTTGAAATGAATTTCGATGGGTATTTAACGCCAATTTATCCACCTGCTTAATATTTTCAAAACCCAAGGCGTTATTCATCTTATGTTCCCTTGTTCGGAATAATCTACCCAATTTTAAAATAATTTTCATTTTTCGCCTTCCTGTAAGGTAAATTTCGTAATCCAATAATAATAACTCATGCATTATACAATATGTACAACTCATATTGGAGGAATATGCGTGTGGAAAACGGGAGTGTTCATTCTTCGGCGAAAGGTTTTATAATATAATGCAATCTTGGGATTATTCTACGGACTCATTAGGGATGTTAATTCCCGCTTTTCTCGTTTCCTTTCAACGGGTATACGCTATTTACCTAAAAAAATCCGGAGGGACTGCGCCCACGGTGACTAGAAACAGATGGGAAAATTTGATTTTTTTCCCGCTGCGTATGTTATTTTAATTATAAGGAAAATCAAATAAAGCAATATTAAATACATGTATCTTTTTTAGGCGTACTTTTTTTAACGATTCTGCGAATTTAATACTAATGAGCACATTCAAAACCACTGTTCAAGTTACTGGTTCGCTGATTGAATGAGTAGTGACTTATTTAAAATATTAAAAATATAACGGTAAACATTAATATTCGCTTAAAAAAGGTTCTGCTGGTTAATTATTATTACACTTGACAGTTATTTCGCCTTCCGAAGGCATTATCAAACTGTGGAGAAGCCACTTACAGACAATCTTTTTTAAATCATTTCTATTAAGGCACTCATAATGAAACTCTTAAAATATTTTCTCTTTTATTACCAATACTCTAATTAATTTCTGGGTAAATTGACGGTTAATAAAAGTTATTTAATTAATAAAAAGCATTGGTTTTAAAAATAAATAAAAAATTGAGTTTTATCATAAGTACCCACAAAGAAATAATATAAATTGATCGTCTGTAAGTGGCTTCTCCACAGTTTGATCATGCTTTCGACACAGCTACCACGCGTAATATCAATTAGTTGGCAGAACTTTCTTTATTTATTTTGAAAAACACATTATTAAAACATAAAATCTATGACAGCTTTGACTGCCTAACTGGGAACAAATCCCGTTTTAGGGCAGGCAAATTGATAATTTTAGGTCATATTCAGTGCCATTATACAAAACAGAGTGGAAAAAGCTAGTATTGACAATGGCAATATGATGCATCTAGAAAAAAGTGTAATTATCAAGTATGAAGAATTGTACAAAAAACATTAATTATTTTTCGTTCAGCATGTACAAAAAGCAAATTTAGTAAATTTTTTTACGACCACACGAGTGTCCCTTTTCCATTCCTGGGTTGGGGCTTTCAATTCAGTTAAGATCCCCTCCCAAAGAGCATAAACAATGCAACACAACTGTTTTATAAATAAATCATTCTTAAAATCGAATAATAACAGTTACTATAATTTTTTTAAACTTTCAATAAAAACGGAGTTCTACAAATTAAACTTGAACACAATAAATAAAATAAAACAATGAGTAATGGTTTGTGTATTGTGGACTTTTGCAGGGATACAGATATTTTAAATTTAATACGTTTTGTCTACTTAGCGTCATTTTACAAAAGCATTTTTAAAGATAAGATTCTCAAGCTTTTGAGATACCTTATCTGGAAACTATCACCGCCTAACCTCAGTAAAAAAAAACATCAAGCACGGTTCAAATACAAAGCTTCCCGTTTTTCCTCTCGTAAGTCCTTGCCTAAATTAATTGAAGAAAAATAATTCGATTGAGATTTACTTGAAATATCTCGTCATGTTTAGCATATCTCCATCACTACATCCAATCCATCAAACTACTCAGATTAATTAAATTAATACCTCAACAACCTGAGACGGCCTCCGAGGTTGAGTGGTTACGATCCTGGGCTACGAATCCGCAGGTCGCGGGTTCGAACCCTGGCGTGCGCTAATAATTTTTATTTATCTGGTTAGATAGTTTGAGCATGTAGAGCGAATTAACGAAGAAAGGAGTGGAAGATGATAATATGACGCGAATGTGAATGTAAGAAGAAGCCGGGGATGCCCGAGGAAGATATGGCACGATCGGGCCATATCAGAAATCGGAATAATAGAAGAGAATTTATGAGAGGATGTATGAATGTGAATGAAGCATTGAGTGTATGTAAGATTAAGTTGTTTGGCGGTCCGTCCTCTCTGCCTACCCCTGTGGGGAAACGGTGTGATGGTTAGTCAGTTGGTTTGTGTAATTTCACAAATTATTAATTTAAAATTACATGTACTCGTATTTACGCACGTTCCAGAGTGATAGATACTTTCAGTATCGCTCTAGTGAAAGACCACCATTCAGAATCGAAACGTTGCTTCAAATAGCTTTAACCGTGTTTAGTGACCAGATCTGAATAGGCGAGTACTTCCCCACCTTCCTCTTCCCCATATGCTTCCCTCCCTATTACCTGCACCCTCACAACAATCCCCAATTGGGGATGTCACGTACTCACATAAATTTACTTACATGTTTAAAAACTGTTTTACCTAGTAAGGCATTTTATACAAAACCTCCAATAACAATCAACGAATTACCTACTAATCTTAACAATATATTATTTTGTATTGTGCTCGTGTTTAATTATTATTGTAAAAACTGTTTATCTATAGATAAATATTATTATTATTGTGTTTAAAAACACATTTCACTTTGACACAAAAAACTAACGGACATCATTATTTTTAACTCCCCAGTGTGCAACATGACGATAGATGCCCGCCAGTTGCGCAATAAGTCCGGCAGGACATCTGGACAGATCAAGT
The DNA here is from genome assembly GCA_022606495.2 of Halesus radiatus. NCBI lineage: Eukaryota > Metazoa > Arthropoda > Insecta > Trichoptera > Limnephilidae > Halesus > Halesus radiatus. Next base: position 17,084 of record JAHDVE020006813.1, read on the forward strand.
CTCCCGCGCTGGAAGGCCCCACGTCCTGCTCCTACAGGCTGCAGCCGGCCGCGGGGCAGCGGGTCGAGATACAGCTCTACAGGCTCGTGGCTGCGGGAAAACACAATGGGACAAGGTGAGATTAATGTCTTCTGTTCTAGAATAAACTGATGTCTGGAAATTAAATTCTTTTTGGAGAAGTTATGTCAGCGTATTTGAGGAAAGTCGATAAAGTAACCGGGCGAATACTTTTTCAATCTATTATTTATATATTTCAAATTCAGAGTAATCAGAGACTTGATACAAGGTTGACGAATGTTTTGACGGTCTCCGTGGTTGAATGGTTACGATCCTCTGTTAGAAATCCAGGGGTCACGGGTTCAAACCCCAACGTGCGCAAGTATATTTTATTTGACGATTTTGTGTTATTTCACAAGTTATCATTAAAAATAATGTATAGCATGGTTTCGGCACGTTCCAGAGTGGGAGATGCTTTCAGTATCGTCCTGGTGGTTGACCACAATTCAGAATTGAAACGTTGCTTGAAATGGCTTTATCCGTATTTGGTGACGAAATCTGAATAACCACGTACTTATACACCTTCCTCTTCTTCTATTTCCCTTTCCTCAATAGTAAATATTATATAAGTAAATGTTTTAAGAAGTCATTAACATCGTTAATAGATGCCAAAATAAGAAAAATAAAAGACAAAGAATATTAAAACTTTTTCTCTTGAATCTCCGTGTATAAACAAAATATCCTATTTTATTGTCATTTCTACTATTTTAGTAATCGAATTGAAGGATGCCTTGTATTTTCTTATGGAGAATTTAATATTATAAATCTTTTTCAGTTGCATCGGTGGCGCCCTGCGGTTGGGCGGTACAGAGTTGTGCGGCGTCAATGAGCGCTTCACTCCGCCAGTCGTGCTGTTCGCAGATCACGGGGACACCACGCTTCTATTTGAGTGAGTGCCATACACATTTTTTCTTTTTTATTTGTTATTGTATAATATTAATTACGTACAAATGGGACCTTGTACCCACCACTACAAGTGGCTTGTCAGCAGGAGTTTAGTTCAACAATATTATATAATAAATATTATGTTATATTTATCTAAAAATTTGGATTAAAGGCATTTACCGGTGCACTTAATATAAGTGTATATTCATAGATATTTTAAAATTATAAAATAATTTGCAAAATTACTGCCTCAACTCAGGCTAGCCTAGTGAGGCGGGTTATGTGAAACTTCAACTATAACTGTTATTATATTATTTTCTATTTTACTTTATAAACCACTGTACACTTACATTATTATATTATATATGCCTTTTAGTTATAGTTAAATTTAATTACAATAATGATTTTAATATTATTATTATTAATATAACAATTAATAACAATCATCATACAAATTAAGCGCAATAATCTAACAATATACTCGTACTCATAGATGCATGCATGTTGTGATCAATGTGCATAAGTTATTGGAAAAAATATTTGTTTTAATATGGAAACAGCGTAACAGTTTTGTTATAGAGATACTAGATTACCACTACGTAATGTCGATTTAAATAATATTATACACATTTAAAAATATCAGCAAAAAAATTAAACAGTATTACAGTTTTGTTACAGTGAGGATAGACTAAATATAATAGTAGCACTTAAATCATTTCAAAGATACCCGCAGCTATCAAGGAGATCATCATGGTTCAATAGACAATGTAAGAAAGAGCAAAATAGCGTAGATACAGCAGATATCAAGGAGATATACAACCAAGGAGACCGTCATATTTGTTACAATCAATACAGATGGTTACTTTTCATAAGCCAACACTTCAACATCAGTTGAAATTTCGTCATAGAGCAATTGTTTTTAAATTCGTGTGGCAACTTGTTAAATATAAATGGTACAATGCATTCAAGGGTTCGTTGACCATATTTATTTTGAAATATTGGTTCTATCATTCCTATATTTTGTGTGAATCGTGCACTGTGTACATGATCCACCACTGCCTTATACGGACTCTCGGATATATGTTGCAGTAGAATTTTTTAGAAAGAGTACGAACAGGTTATACATTAATATATTTGTACGTTATATCTACGTATCTCATTATTATTTATTAGGAACATTTAACAGGGTAATTACAAATATTTCATATTAATAGGAGCAAAATAAAAGTAAGCTCATAAATTTATTTACAAAATATTCTCATGCGAGTATTTGATACAAAAGAAATAATTATATTACACTATAAAATAGAGAAAAAAAAATATGCCTATATATGAGATGACCGGTCAGTGGCTGATTTGACAACGCGTCTGGCTGCTTACTTAGTCCTCCATCAAAACACAAACAACATTTTCCGCTTACCGTGTTGGTAGTATGAGATTTAAAAATACTGTTAGGCTATTCGTAACCCAGGAATATTTGACTTTTTTATGTATTTTTAATACATTTTATTTTAAGATTTTTTACATTTTTATATGTGAGTTGGACACTACATCAATGTCGTTGATCATACCATGTTTGTTATAGAGGCGACACATGCGGAATAGAGGGTTTAAAAATGCTATGTTTCTGCTTAATATTTAATATTTTCTTTTTTGTCTGGTTCGTAAAGTTAGATTTATTTTAGAAATTAATTTGGCTTTAATTAATAATAATAATATTTATTTTAACGCACATTATTGAACAACAAAAAAATTAAGAAACCTTTCCTGCCCAAATAGGAACAAATCCCATTTTAGGACTGTCAAATTGACGGGTTTAGTTCATATTAAGTGCCATTATACAAAAATAGAAGGAAAAAAACCTAGCGGTGACATAGTATGGTGATATTATTTATCTAGAATAAAGTATAATAATTAAGTATAAAGAGATGTGAAGAACAGTATAGAAAAAAATAATTGTGTATAATATAATAATGAATATGGAATAAAGGTTACGTTAAAAGACATGAGAAAAAAAGTATAGTGTAATCGTTTACGTATACCAGATAATTTGAGTATAGAATAATAGTTAAGTACTCATGAATATATGAGAAAAGCAAATATTATAGACTGAACAATTATGTGTATGTGTTTGATAGGTACTGGTTGTTGATGTGAAGAAAAAAAGTTTAAAAGTGAGTACTAAAAAGAAAATTAATATTCATAAGATTGAGTTACGAATCACTCAGCTTTATGAGCCTATGACGAAACTCGGCGATGCAGCTCGAAGATTTATAATTATTATTTAATACTTTATATAAACACAACAATTCTGTTACATTATCCTGCTAGATAGACTTAAGGTTGAAGTATTTAATCATTGTAGAAAATAATATTAACACAACCCAAATGAAACATGAAAACGGAAAAAAACGACAGAAAGTAAAAAGATTTCAGTCGCATCTGGGACTCGAACCCAGGAGCTCTGCCTATCCAGGGTAACCGCTTAACCAACTTAGCTAATATAGATATCATATCTCAAATATAAGATTAGTAAATATTATTCTCCATTTTTAATCCCATATTATTGGCAGCTATCTTTATAATGATTACAAAGTTCCTAAGTTATTGATTAAATATTAAAATGAGATTTTTAAATCTCAATAAAAATAATTAACAATTAAAAATTAAAGTATTTAACTCTTTTTACAACTTTACTTTCTCGGTAAGGCAATTCGAGGGAACCAGCAAGTGAATGTAATTGAAGCGATTGCCCCACCTCGTCGAGCTCGATTTTTTTTGTTGTGCTCAAGGCCAGGAGACAAGTAAAGGTTAATCGTGTGGATAGAAATCCTAGTGATAATTGCGAACTCAGCCACTACACAAATAATACTAATTCAATTAACAACTGCCTAATACGAAAGTAAAGACTTAGCATTCGGGTTCCTCGGTAAATGTTGAAATGACGCTTCATTCGAAGTTCACTTCAACTAATAAGCTTATTTACTACTGTTATTTCAAAACCTTTCGCTGAAGTTAAAAAAATTCACAAATTAATTATAATTAAATGAAATAATCAAACTTTGTTTTAAGCACTTTTATTTTTCACGCCGATCGGTTATTTTTCTTGATGATGGAACACAAATTAATTATAATTAAATGAAATAATCAAACTTTGTTTTAAGCACTTTTATTTTTCACGCCGACCGGTTATTTTTCTTGATGATGGAACGGTTGTTTTGAAACCGGTCAGCTTGAAAAATAAAATGCATTAAAATAAAGTTTGATTGTTTCATTTAATTATAATGTATAACCACTTCACACAAAAGTATTAAATTAATTATAACTTGAATACTGGGGGTGTTAGCTAGGAAGGTAGGTATTGCTTGACAATAAATTGTTGATATTTAATAAATTAAAACTAAATTTTGCGTTACTATGGCACCATTAACCTAATCACATATTAAAAAATATTTCTCATTCTAATTTAACGGTTCATTAAAAAACAACCCAAAACAACGTAACTCGATAATATGTATGTTTTTTTTTTCATTGCTAATTTTGACCTGTGAATTAGATTTTGTTTTATTTTGACAACGTCTCATAAATGAGTATTTTGATACATACCATTTTAGAAACACAAAAAATCGCCTCTCCATGTAAATCATTAAATATTTAAATAAGTTTTATATATAATTAATAATGAATAAAATAATAATTGGATGATTTGTATAGCGCCGTCTTTGGTGAAAAATCGCCTCAAGGGCGCTGTACAAACATTACTTCCTATTCTTAATGAAATTATGTACAAACAGATATAGATTAACAGTCTTAGAATATGAATCATCTTATTTCGGAAAACTGTTTCGTTAATGTAAAAAAATATGCATTAGGACCATTGTGCTCTTTAAAACTTACTTTAATTATGCCATCAGTCAACTAGGTGTTGTAATTTAAAACCTTTTTAAACGATCGCACCGCCCTCAAGTGTCAGACTGTCTACCAATACTTTTTCAGTACAATGAGAAGCAAACTGAATTCCTAATATGTTAAGTAACATAACAGGGGTAGAAAACCAAAACAAAAATAAAGCCAATATATATCACGTGTTTCTATGCGGTTTTCATACTAAAGAAGTTGTGACTGTGGGAATTTAGCGTTTCCATATAAATTTGTATTGAAAACGTCAGGAACTTTCCCGCATTCGTTGCCTGGCTTATAATAATAAAACTAATATTATCCAACTCTGGAAATATTTGTTGGGTTACGGTTTTAAAACAAGATATTAATGTCCTCGCCGAATGTATGTTTGTACCATATTTCGAAGCAATAAAAAATAATTGCTAAAAATACCAAAACTTTCTAGGCATCTCCAAACACTTATCGTACATTTCTGTTCATATGTATGGATACTTTACAAAGTTTTTACTGGAATGTTCATAGTTTCAACACGGGTGGTGGAGTGTTATTTGTTTTTGGAGAAAACTTCTCGGAATTAAAGTGGTCGCCATTAACAGATTATCGTCTAGTTTAAGATTGATAAGAAAACTTGTAAACTTGAGTTATTATTTACGTAATCTATGGGAAATTTTAATTAGGCCATTTATATTCGATGGAAAGAATAGTCTCGCTTGTAATAACGTGAGATGAGATTTATGTCTGGAAAAATTCTCCGGGCCGCGCTTTCACACTTTCGGTTGTCTGGCCTAAGTAATTTGTGGCAAGAATCAGAGTCATATTATTCCGCGAAATAATGGCCGTCCCTCATAATGCTGGAAATAATTAAACGATGCATAAACAACATTCTTTGTTTGGTCTCGGCGAAATTGATAGACTTTGACGTGGGTTCGGTAGACTCTAACGTGGTTCGAGGGGGATACACAATGTTCTACGAGGATTACCCTCCCACTTCCCGCGTCTCATTACTGCTAACCCTCTAACATTGGTAAAATTAAATTTTCGCAAATGTTTATCTTCTACGATATTTTATTAGGTACTACGCTAATGGCCGGTCAGTGGATAAATCTGCAACGCGTCGGGTTCCCACCCAGGGGTCGTGAGTTCAATTCGTTTGCTGACTAAGTCCTTCATCACGACACATTTCTGCTTAGTGTGATAGTGGTAAGAGTTTTTTTTTTTAATATCGTCAGGTTATTGGCGCTAACAAAAAGTCGTCGAAAGAAGCGAAGCTAGTTCACAATGGAGTAATGATACCAACCCTAATGTATGGCAGTGAGGCATGGATTTGGAAGAGGAAGGATGAAAGTAAACTGAAAGCCGTAGAAATGAGATCTCTGAGGTGAATGTGTGGGAAAAACCATGTATGATCATGTGAAAAATATTGAGATTCGTTTAGAATTCAAGGATGGTGTAAGCATAATGAGTAAGATTAAGAAGGGACGCTTAGATGGTTTGGGCATGTGGAGCAAATAAACGGAGAAAGGAGTGTAAGAAGAATATATGTCACGAATGTGAATGAAAGAAGAAGCCGGGGACGCCCGAGGAAGCCTTGGCACGATCAAGTGAATCAAATACTTGAGTCGGGCCATGTCAGAAGTCGGAATTTATTTATTTTTTTTAACAGGAATACCGCACAAGAGTCCCAACTGCTCCCAACCGTCTGGAGCCAGTGAGACTATGGCATTCGAAATTGGGGAATGTTGTGAGACTGAAGGTATTGGGGAGGGGAAGGAGAATGGGAAGGGGAAGAGCGAGGTGGGGAAATACCTGGCTATTCAGATCTGGTCACTAAAAGCCATTTCAAGCAACGTTTCAATTCTGAATGGTGGTCTTTCACCAGGACGATACTGAGAGTATCTTCGACTCTGGAACGTGCGCAAATATATTGTAGATTATTTTTAAATTAATTAATTATGAAACAACACAAATTAAAAAATAAAATTTACTTGCGCACGCCGGGATTTGAACCCGCGACCTTCGGATTCGTAGTCGAGAGCCTTATCCCTCCACCATGGAGGCCGTATAAAAGAAAATAATGTATGATACGATGTATGAATGTGAATGAAGCAAGAAGGGTATGCCCCTAATCGAGTTGTTTGGTAGTCAGTCCTTTCTACCAACCCCTTAGGGAAAACGGCGTCGTGGTTAGTTAATTAGTTAGTTAGTTAGTTAGTTAGTTAGGTTATTCGTAAGCTGATAATTTTCGTCTTATGTATATTAAAAAAAAAATTACATGATCAAGTAATAATCAAAATACGTACCTTAGTTCTATTTAAACGAGAAGCATTTTTGTATTTAAGAATTTATTTCACAAATCGCATTATCGTAATTTTAATTAGTTTACCTTGTGAAATAAAATCATCTCCCTCCACACAGCATCCCCAAAGATGATATAGGCCTTGAGGGAAATTATTTACTCCTTGGTCTCCTGTGTGGAGTTACTGTAAAAAAAATCAAATAATAATGTCTACAAATTATTAAATAGAAAATGCCGAATACAAAAAAAATCAGAAATCAGTAATTTAAGGGAGTAAATAAATGTGATAAAATTATTCCGTAAAATATTGAGCTATAAGAGTAAAAATGAGGAAAAGGAAGTTATTGATGAATGAATATACATACGAGTACCTATACAATAAAATCTGATATCGATATATTTGTATAAAAGCAATTTATTCCTCGGAAAAAAAAGGGTAGGTATCTACTATGGCCTTCTCGGAAATAAGGGTTTGACTTTATGGTTTATTTATGGATAGGTACAATTTTCCAGCACAGGTGAGGTTTAAGTTTCACTCTGAATTCTGTAGAGTTTTTTTATACGTCTAGGGAGGAAGTAAAAACCAAATAAATTCCGAACAAGTGAATTTTCAATCTTTAAATTCAATTACGTTATTTCGTTTGTCTGAAAGTATTCCAATTTTAATACTGGCCTGCGAAAGTATAGAATACGTGTGGGAAACAGTACTTCCGGTAACCAAAAAATATATTGAAATGTATCACATTTATTTTCACATTTCATCGAGGTCGAAGTCTGAAGACTACTACACGTTTTCCCGAATATTATTAATACCGTACTAAAAAGAACAACACATCAAGTTGTGTGTTTGAAAATCGAACTTTCAGACAAAGTTTTGACTGGAACTTTAAGTAATATGGGGTATGCAAATAATTTACGATTTTCGTGAAACCAATTTGAAGAACTTCCGTTTACTCGTGTGTTGCCAACTTTATCAAGTGAATAATAGTTAGGTACATTAAACCCGTCATCATAGCCAGAGTCAAGATAGCCTCTCAGAGGAGCCCGCAGATACTTTAATAGTACACAAATGCTGACCCTGTACAAATCGCAAGTACGCCCCACTCTTGAATTTGGAACCCAAAAAAACATGAAAAAAAACTTACACTCGAACCCGGAATACAATGCATTAAGAGGAACGGCTGCGCTGCCTGTTTCAGACGTAACTTAATTTTGGATTTGAGGCCAAAATACTCATCCAAACAAAATGACTTTTTTTTTTAAATTAAATGCTTAGTACGGATGAGAAGTATTTTATTTATTGAATTTATTTTTTATAACTTATTGAAGTTTGTAAACCTCATTGTAATATTTAATCATTGAAAAAGATAATAATAACACATCCCGAATAAACCACGAAACCGAAAAAACAACAGAAATTAAAAATATTTCAGTCGCATCTGGATGTCCCAGTTGGGAAGGGGAAGTGGTAGGAGGTAGGGCTAGGGGTAGTGGTAGGGGTAGAAGCAAATGTAGGGGTAGGGAGAGGGGTAACACATCACAACATCAAAACTTTCGTTCGAACCATTCATTACCCCGGGCAACACCGGGTACTTCAGCTAGTTACAAAATAAAACACTAATACTACACTTTTTCGTACCACTAAATATGATAATTTGACTAAACTAGAAATATTAATTTATTAATGTCATAAAGATGTACAATATGGAATAAATAATAATCTAAATGTAGGTACCTGAACCGGAAAACGTCGGAAAAGTTATAAAACCAAGTTTATTTTATTAAATTTCCGAAACCCGTTGGAGGTTTGACAATAGCATATTCACTCGCGGCGCTCTACATGTTATTATTATTAGCTTATTTCCTCACGCCTAGAGCGAGAGGAGGGTTGTAGTTTTTTTTATTAAATTTCGCATATTCGTATCTTGCGTAAGCTTGTATCCTGCGATCTTCGAATCTAGAATTAACCAGCTTTCGCAGAGAACTCTTAATACCCCTAGAGATTTCGAAATTCAAATTGAGAATAAAAATTCTAATACCATAATAGTAAATGTATGGGGTGGAAAACAACTAAACAAAATATTGGGGAATTTCTTGTTTAACACGCTTTCTTTTTTAACCTATACTTGATTGCGGCTAAGGCGGCTAAGTCAACAACTAACTGCAACAAAGATCGGATGTCAGTAAGTGACAAACAGTAAGGTATGTAAGGTATTTAGATGCTATAATATCACAATCCGTAAAGGCACAAAGGAAACTTTGGGTACTATTAGATATGGACGCTCCGCTGCCGTCTCCCACCAAATATGAAGAGAGCTCTGTTATTCGCTTTCTTAACGCGGAGAAGGTCTGCCCAGTTGAAATTCATCATCTTCTTAGGACCATTAATGGCGATATGATTAACAAGTGCAATTTTAATTTTAATAGCACGTGTTGGGCGCGCGTTTGACTTGTTTCACGACTATGCCACTGGTGCCAAAAGGATCATCTTAGAGCTTCTTCTATTGAAATACCGATAGAACAATGACATCCTTCCCACCTGACGGATGTGCTCTAAAGATTCCAATCCTTTTTTTTAAAGACATTGAGACTGATGTCAGTTGTCCTTTTTGCGCTAGACGGTATTAAAATAAAACTGAATAATGCACACAAAATTAATACGATTTTCACATTCGTTCTAAACTCATTCTGTCCCGAATCCGTGTCTGGTCCGATACAACTTGACGGAAATACAGAATTTTCGGGCTGATCGCTCCACATTAAAATGCAATCTAACTCGTGATTGGTTGGGATCTGCCCGTAATTGGGTTTATACCCGGGTTCCCCGGGAAAACTATCAGTCGCCCAGTAATGAAGATCTCCATTAACACATGCTACTAATAGTCCAGAACCTTCCGTACAAGAAGCACTGAACAAATAATTCCTAGAAGTGTCGCCATTCACGTAAGACCTTTCTACGCCTCGAACTCAGACAGATCAAAAAGAATTATTTGTTAAAAACTAGCAATGATGAAATCTTCAACAAACTTATCATTATGGCAATAAAACAATTATACTATAAAACAATACTAGTTTACATTCATAAATACAAAAAACGAAAAATAACAAAAATCACTCATACTAGAAACACTAAATCTCAGAGTCAAAAACATATCCAACAAGCAACCACAAACACAACATTTGGACAAAAAACTTCTTATACTATGGTACACGAAACCTGCACTTAAAACAACTCGCCTTTTAATTTTTAATTTTGTTCATCAATCAAATCAATTTAATATAATGTAATTTCATATTTTATAAATGAAATCATCAGCACGGGAAATCCCAGTGAGGATATCATGATTTGTTATTAAAAAAAATAAGATAATCAAACATTATTATTATTACTATATTTTTTAGAAAGGTTTTCAAAATTAGAATAAGTTATCATTTTCACCCACAGTAATGATTTTTTTACTTATTACGTGCACAGGCGACACGCCCACAGCACACTTCTATCGCTTGATATGTTCAGTGACAAGAATGTATACATTGATCCCTATATTATGATTCGTCTATCCACTGTACTTCGGCCCACATTATCTTACAGCGCTGGTTTGTTTGGAGGCCTTAGATAAAGCCTTCAACGTTACAAGGAGATTGGACTTAATGCTGACTTCTGAACGTTTAGAAGTTCCAAACTAAGGAAATATATGAGTTTTCTTGGTAACTTTCCGCCACGGAATAATTTAAAACTTTACTTTTTACACTTCCACAAAAATAATATCCAAGTTTGTATACAGGGTGTTAAGAGTCGTACCTGACTTACTTTAACCAGTGATTGCTGAACTTATTTGGAGTAAAAAATGTAGATGGCATTTTAATCTCCGGTGCCTAAGAGCATAAAAAATCAATAGTTAATCATTGAAGAAAATAATATTAACATAACCTAAATGAAACATGAAAACGAAAAAACAACAGAAAATAAAAAGATATCAGCCGCATCTGGGACTGAAACCCATGACATCTGTATTTCCGGGACAACCGCTTTACCAACTAAGCTAATGCGACCAGTTTTCGGTTTCATGTTTCATTTAGATTATATTAATATTATCGTCTTCAATGATTAAATATTACAATGAGGTTTTTAAAATTCAATAAACATTTAAAAATTAAATCAATAGTTTTTGGACACTTTGGGTCAGAGTGGATGGTTATAGATTACTCGATTGAGTAACAAGTATGTGAAAGTATTTTTTCGCTATTTAAATTTGAAAATAAAAAACAACGAAAAGTACCATGCACATTTTTTATTCCAAATAATGTCAGAAATCGCAGGATACAGTTTTTCGGGTACATCCCTCAACACCCTGTATATACCATAAAAAGTTTGTTAAAAGACTACAGATTTCTGATAGACTAATTTTGTGAAACAATTTTTGTTACAAGCGTAGGTTTTTATAACGAAACCAGTGGCGGTTCGTGATCTAAATCATTGGGAGTTCAACATGAAAACATTTTAAACGGCTCTTTTTTTCATAGAAATGAGCAGAATTTCTTATCCATCTCATATTATATATTATGGAGTCACTTCAATTCAACATTAGATATTAAAAAAAAGACAACCACAAGTATTTAAAAAAAACGTTAAAATAATAAAACAATATTAATATCACCCACACAATGAAATTTAAAATAGAAAAATCCAAAAGAGGAATTTTTTTTTTTTTTGCCTTATCGCTACGTACTAAACGTTCCAGCACCGTTTGAAACCGTATTTATGTTGTATGAAATAACCCATAGGTTTTTTGGCTCCCGATGTGCGATCCGGGATTCGTACCGCGCTGTTCTTATTGGTGGATTTATTACTATGGAGGCGTAGCACGCTGTTAAAGAATTTGTACTGGCAAATACTATCGAGTAGAGACGCGTTGTTCAAACTGTAGTAATATTATAATCCAAGTGAGTCTTATTCGCTGTAGTTTTTCTTTGGGAGTTCACTACACAACCATATGTTTTCTGGGTACAGAGGTTCTTCTAACGTCATTTTCGATGTGAACTATGGAGCTTTGAAGAACTTATTCTGTGAAAAAAACCTATTTTTAAATCTTGCTCCTACTCGTATTTAACAAACGTTTTTGTATGAACATCCTAATATTCGGGTTTTTTGTGAGCACGATCGAATGAATACGTTTGACGCGCATAACCTTAGTAAGTATAAATAACCTTTAATAACATAAATATCCTTTTTTATATTTTATCACTTTCAAATATCTATTTTCACATAGCGGAAACTTCACTGGTTAATGAAACAATGTAATAACCTAATAATAAATGTGTATTATATATGTTTTTTTTCCCACAAATTAAATTAAAATAAACCTATTTTTAAATTTAGTATATCTACAGCATGTTCTAGAGTGGTTGATAGTCTCAGTATCGCCGTGATAAATACCACGATTCAGATTCTAAACTTTGCTAGGAATGGCTTTAACCATGTTTGATGACCAGATCGAATAGCCGGGTACTTCTCCGCTTTCCTCTTCACCATCGCATTCCTCTTCCCACATCCTTCGGCCTCACAACATAGCCCAATTGGGGTGCTATAGTCTCACTGGCTCTAGACAATTAGGAGGGGTTGGGAATTGAAAAATGTAAAGGTTATTTTTTCGTTGACGTGAACATGTCACCCCTGAAATTTTGCAGCACGAACGAGAATCACGGGGCGTTCTCAAAATATCACTCAGTTTAGCAGAACTCCCTGTTTAGCGGCGAGTAACGCGCCGACACGTACCATACATACGAAAACGTATAACACGCAACCGTTTAAAAGTCGCAATAATCGTTTGCAAGCGAGCTTACTCGCATAAACAGTTTTTGACTACATCAGCGCAAAAGGGCGTAAGTGGCACGGCGCCGCTTTTCAGGAAGGCTTAAGAGGAACGGCTGCGCGGCCTGTTTCATACACAATTTAATTTTGGATTTTTGGCCAAAATACTCACCTGAACCTAATAACCTTTTTTTATCAAAAAGTATAGTACATATCTAGTACGGATTTGGAGTAATTTATTTATTTTTGTTTTACGTTATGAAATATATGTTACTAAAGGAATTGATTTTTCGCGATTTTAGAGGGAACTTAAACAATTATTTGGAGGCTAACAGAAAAACCATGGTTTTAATGTGTTATTTTTTTTTGCATATTCATATTTGTAGATCGCATTTATGATATATTTTTTTTTAAATACGATGAAACCGCAAATAATTTTCTAAGTTGCCTCTAAAATTAAGTAAATGATTTTTTTTCATGGAATGTACTTCACAATTTAAAACAAAAATGAATAAAATGCATCTCATGCGTACTAGATATTTACTAAACTTTAATTAAAAATATATATTATTCAGTTTGGACGGGTATTTTGGCCTCAAATTCAAAATTAAGTTATTTATTAAGTAGGCAGCGCGGCCGTTCCTCTTAAGTTATATTCATAATGTTTTCATTCATAAAAAAGCTACCGCAATTAGTGCAGTCAGGCTGAGTGAAATTGAAGGGGGAGAAGATCTAGAACCTGATTCCAGTCCTTTTTTAAGAATGATAGATTGTCTTTATCCTTAGGCTTAGTATTTTTGCATAAATGCGGGTCCGGTTCTATTGGATGACAGCTGTCAGCGAATGACTTTCTTTAAAATTGTCGATATTTGCGTAGTTTTAGCAAAAGAAAAGTAAATCATTGACTGCAGATAAAAGTAAAAAACGATCCTTATGATATTCATATACTTTGATTTTACAAAACACACCGAAAATATAATAATGTAACGCATTAAACGCTAAAGAAAAAGTTTATTTAAAAAAAATAGACGAATGTAATAATGATTCACGTAAATTCTGGCAGATCATAAATGAAATTCCAAATGTTAAATCCTCCCATAATGATGAAACCATTAAACAATTAAATATAGATATGATTCTTACATCATTTACAGACCAACCCGATAAACTTCTTGACTACGTAAATATTTTTTTTTGCAATATAGGCTCAAATTGAGGAAATAAAACTAAACAAAATTCAGCCACCGTCGATAAAATAGAGAGGAATTAAAGTACAAATCAAGAAAATAGCCTTAATATAAACAAGGTATATAAAGTGATGAAATAAGAAATGTTACAGCCTCCCTAAATTCAAACACTTCATCTGGAAATGACCTGATGACAAATAATTCAATCAAGTACCTACAAAATGAGTTAATTTACCCCCTAACATACCTTGTAAATCTATCAATATCAAAAGGTACTTTTCCCTCTTGTCTTAAAATTGCTACGATCATACCAATCTATAAAAATGGTCCCAAAAATGATATATCTAACTATCCACCAATTAGTATTTTCACAACGCTTTCAGAAATCTTGGAAAAAGTGATAATTTTTTTTTTTTTAATGTTACCTTTTTAGATAATAATAAAATATGTTCGTAAACCTGGATACTGGTGATGCTACAGCTAAAGTAACAAATACAATAATACAAAAAATGGATGAAGGTAAAAATGCTTGGCAGTTTTCATTGATCTTATAAAAGCTTTCGATACAATTGACCATAAAATACTGTCTTTAGAGCTAAAAAAAAAATGGAATGACAAAATCAACTTTAAACCTACTTGTGAGCTACATGTCTGGTAGAGAACAGTTTGTACAAATCGGTAAAAAAAACACCAAACTCTACCAATTACGTATGGTGTCCCCCGAGGAAACGCATTAGGACCAATACTATTTCTCATCTATATAAATGATCTTATGAATCTTCCCATCTAAGGAGACATAATTAACTGCGCAGATAACACTGCTATTATTTTTGGCAGAGCATGGCTTGACTGTATTTCAAAACTGGTTAAAAGTAAACGCGCTTACATCAAACGTGAGTAAAACTAAATATCTAACATTCTCAAATAAAAGATGCCATCCAATGAATGAGCACAAACTCAAATTACATGAATTTCATAACAATTTACCTTATTGCACTTGCCCGCATATAACCAAAGCAAAAAATATTAAATATCTTTGGAACATAATTAATGATACACTCCGCTGGGATTTACATATTAATGAAACATCAAAAAACCTAATAAAACACATTTAATTCTTCAAAAAAATACGTTACATCTTCTCTAAATAGAGTATATTATGCTTTATGCCACTCTCATTTGGAATATGGAATTTTGGGATGAGGCTCAGCTGCATCAAATTTTGTAAAATCCCCAAATACAACTCAGAATGCATCATAAATATCATTTTAAAGGTCCCATAAAGACGTCAACAACGGAAATTTTTAAACGTTTCGCCGTTCCAAATATTCAAAAAATGTTTGCCAAATATTTTATAGTTCATCATCTTAAAATAGACAAAATGGCTATGACTCCTCATAATCATAATACCAGAGCAAAGCAACTATAGAAGCTAAATGTACCTAAGTGTAATACTACTTTTGGACAAAGAGGCTCTGAATTTTAAGCGGTAAATTTATACAACAAACTCCCAATTAGTATCGGACAAAGTAATTCAATCAATAATTGCATTAAGTCCAGCAAGACTTGGCTTAATTAATTAACAGAGGAAGAACTGACTATTATTCTCAAAACAACATTATAGAAATTACTGGAAATTCCCTACCCAAACCTGGAAGTTGAAATATAGAAGTCGCTGAAACCCCTTTATTCACAACCTAGTTCGCCTCAGCACAGGATCTCCTAGTGAGGAGGATTATGAAAAAAAAAACTTTAATATATATCATTTTTTATACTTCTACCTTGTCTTTAAATGTCAAAATTTTATAGAAATTAAGAAAATAAAATAAACTTTTAATTTTATTAGCGAGTAATTTGTCGCATAATATTTATATTAATGTAACCGATTTAACAAAATAGCGATGGTTGTAAAGTACGTGTGCTAAAAACCTGAAAGTGGTATAATTACTATAAATAATAATAGTTTAAGTGTAAAGTAAGTAATAATAAACTACACGTGTTCTTTAATTATACCGTTTGTTTATTGATTTAACAGCATTATCTTCCGGCTGCTCTCTAAATAAAATGACTTTGAATATCAAAAATGCCGTTCAATTACCTGTTCTAGATATCGCAATCAAATAGCCTTCGAATATAAAATTGATAATGTTGTACTTGATTCTGTTACCAATGTTAGAGACCTCAGAATCAAATTCGATCGAAAATTTAATTTTAATTTCCACGTGAAAAACATACTTTCCAGGGCATATCATCTTACTAAACTGTTCAAAAACCGAATATCTCTCAAATACTTATCCATAATTTGCAGCATTCTTGAGTTCGATTCTGTAGTTTGAAGTCCAATACACGAAATTCACAAAATAAAAATCGAATCACTTCAAAAGAGACTAACTCGGGTATTATCCTCTAGAACCGAATTTTCCACACTGCTTACCGACTATAAGAAATGCCTAGAATATTTCAAATTACAAATTAAATTAACGTCACAAAAATGAAATTAAAATAATAAATAAATATGTAGAATCTTCCCTCTTGGCCACGATCAAACAATCTAAATAAATATCAGCCACCTAGACGGTTCTTAGATAGTGTTATAAAAACGACAGACAAAGGGATGGGGATGGGGAAGGTTAGGTTACAAGGGGAAGTTATGGGAGACAATTACATCGACAGGACTTACCATGGAGATGGCCTCTTAGATGTGAAGTCTGCTCCGGACATTAGCTTAGCTCAGATCGGCAGGGATATTAGCTTCTTATTTTTCAGTTCAGGTCGTGGATCGATCGCAATCTTATAATTGGGTTGAGGGCGTTTCTAATTCTACGTTAAATGAGTACAGGGAAGTGCTTTCATACTCAGAGTTTATTTTAAGGTCAGACAAACATTGTAGGTTAAGAACAATCGAGTAGTTAGTAAAAAGGTCCTATTCTAGACATGATTCTATCGTAAAATTTCTCTCTTTCTGATTCAAATCTGTAACCGGGTAATGCAAATGTAACAAGGGCTTGAACAACACAATAAGGGGAGATGGAAAATCAGCTTGCATGAGGCGATCTGGTCGGATGGCGAGAGTTGCTGGCAATGACGCCAAGGCTGGACATCTCCACACTGAGTCTAATGGCTTTTTAATTAGTAAGGCACCATGTTGAGTGCTTTGGCAGCAAGTGGCACATGTAGCTTCGGGTTTCAATCCGCCTGCATAGTGCTTGGCCGTAATAAACTAGTAACACAAAATGGCCGCCTCTTTTCAGAGACGCAGTTATCTCTTCGAGCTCCAGGGGGAAAGCGCGTGTCAAGGGCAGCAAAGAGCGGCCGTCAAGCTGCCGTGGCGCTGGCGTCGCTTCCTTTTGTTCTGTTGTCAGATCTTGCAAATGTATGCTCTGATTGGTTTAATTTGGGCGCTAGAATCGCCTGATTGATTAATTATGGAGGGAAATGATGTGATTGCTTGTCTAGCTTATTTGTTAAGACGAGTAGCTAGAACTCATCTCAGGGCAATCCTTTCGTTACATAACAGAAACCCCGAAATTTTCCATATTCCTTTCCATAGAACCTTAACCTTTTCCCAACGTCTAGTGCGAATGTGTCGACTATACAACCACCACTGTAGTGGCAGGATTCCGGACATATTTGGCGATAGCCCCCATAATTTTACAAAATTTCTCAAATCTCTTATTTTCACTTAACTTTACTTGACCCAAACATAGTTTTCTCATGCTACTTTTTGTTATTGTAATTTTTTTCCATGCTGTTTTACACCATTATTGGACGGTTGGTATTTATCATTTTCTTATTTCTTTATTTTTGTATGTTAACCTTCTGTCTGTTGTGTACATTATAAATAAACTAAAAACAAATAAAAATTAAACGATAAAAATTATTAAACCACAAACTCGGAATCGGACCCGCGGGTAAACAAAATTTGATCTTTAATCCTAAAGATAAGTACAATGTCTTATCCTTAAACGGAACCGAAGTCAGCTCCTGGTCACTGAACACGGTGACAACCTTGTCGAGCAGTTTCATGTTTCGATTCTAAATTGTGGTCTTTCTCCAGGGAGATGATGATCAATATATATGGGAACGATGTGCAAACAAGCTATCATTAGTTGGGGATTCGTATATAAATCTAACCTTGTTCCAATAGGAATTGTACGAAGCATAATAAAATTTTTTTTAAAATGGAATTGAAACTCGAAATTCTTCTAAACCCAACGGATTAGAAGAATTTCAACTACCTACATTTAAAGATCATTATATTATAAATTCAAATCATGAAAGAATAATTCAAATACCGTTTTTTTATCTGAAAACCGTACACCTCTTAAATGTATTTTCCGTGCCCAAAATTAAAAACTTTATTTTCACAGCTCCATTATATTTACCAAGGAAGATATTTTTTCAATCGACTGCCGGAAGAAATCAGAAGCATTCATAAAAAAACCCAAATATTTATCTCTGTCAAGAAATATTTACAAATTCTTAACGAAAAAAATGTTTCCAATTGAATTGATCTTTCAAATAATATTCTATGATTTCCTTTTTTTTCTTCTACATATCACTTTTTTTTATTAAATTACATTTTCGTAATGATTAAATAAAAAACATTTTTTAAGAGGAACGGCTGGGCTGCCTGTTTCATACATAAATCAATTTTGGATTTGATGCCAAAATACCCACCCAAACTGAATGATGTGTTTTTTAATTAAATGTTTAATAAATATCTAGCACGGATGAGAAGTATTTGATTTATTTTTGTTTTAAATTATAAAGTATATGCCATGAAAAAAAAACAATTTTCATAATTTTAGAGGCAACTTGGAAAATTATTTGCGGGTTAGATATTTACTATATTTTTCGATGAAAAAAAAAAGATCATTAGGTTTAGGTGAGTATTTTGGCCTCAAATCCAAAATTAAGTTTTGCATGAAACAGGCCGCGCAGCCGTTCCTCTTAACATTATTCCACTGTTGTTTTTGACCGTGACCGGTTTCAACTTGTGACAGCTGTCTTCAGACTGATACAATTAATGCTTAAACTATGATTTATATACATTTTGGGTGTCAGAGGTAACAAACCATGATTTTACATAGATTATATTTTTCAATGTTGTTATTGCATGATTTTACAAAACTTCACTTATATGGTATTCACTTACTCCAGAGTGGAAGATACTCTCAGCATCGCCCTGGTGAAAGACCACCATTCAGAATTGAAACGTTGCTTGAAATGGCTTCTGGCCGTGTTTGGTGACCAGATCTGAATAGCCAGGTATTTACCCACCTTCCTCTTCCCCTTCTCCTTCCCCTACCCAATACCTTCAGCCTCACAACATTCCCCAATTGGAGATGCCATAGTCTCACTGGCTCCAAACGGTTGGGAGCAGTTGAGACTCTTGTGCGGTATTCATTTTTAAAAAAAATTGAATTTATTCATAATATTACTGTATATATCAATCTGGTTTCAAAAATCATTTTTAATTTGGGTTACATTTGTTTTCATTGTAAAGATGATTTAAAATTATTTATACAATAAAAGGTTGGTGAATACTGATAATGAGTTTATTCTAGGATTTTCCCATCTTAGTTGTAATATCGAGGTTAACAACGGGATTTTCAATAATTGGGTTAATACAAGCAGTATGATATATTTACAATGGTTTCATAATAAATATAGTAAAATAAAAGTGGAAAAGTTAAAAAGTGTATTTTATTTCATCATTACAATGGAATTCCACCATGCATTTATTAACAGGTGCAAAAATAGAAACATTATCTTAGTTACAGTAAATACTACTTGCACTAAATATAAATGTTTCTCTGTTCCACATTTACTATGCATATTATGTTATATTTCTCCTTCATAAAACTGCAATGTACTTACTGCAGCACATTTACATGTATCATTTTACATTATTTAACCATTAACAATAATTACTGTTCACTCATCTTCCATCCACAAGCAAATGCTTCTAATGGAAGGGTAGTATAAAATCTACCTGTAATGTAAGTCCATTAAAAAATCAATAAAATAAAGCTTTAAATCAATTATTTCAATTGAATAAGATAAAAAATAAACAAGGTATATTAAATTCAGATTTATTTACACACGCCGTATTTTAAATCCGTTACCTTTTGGGTACCAATCAAAGCGCTCACCGCCCGCCATGGATACGTAATTTTTCAGGAAACAGTAGCCATACAGATGTATGATTTTCATGAATATTCAACAACCGAAGTTTCGCAATATGAGCGTGAACCGTGATATTTAATCAGAGCATCTACACACTCTAGTAAAACCGCCTATTAAACAACATTTTTGCTCTTGAAAGGAAGCTTTTTATCACTTACGCCATTTTAGCTTGGAGAGCGGGGTATAAACACCACCCGTTTAGGCATAACAGTCGGGCGCACAGGCGAAACGCTCTGCGCTGCAGGCTTTCGACTGCCGAGGAAAATATTCATATTTAAATGCTGGATGATAATTTGTTCTGGCGCTAGCCCGTGCGTGAGAAATGGTCCGGAATGCTCGCTGAGGCGAGGGGGAAGCTTTCCGCTTCGCAGAGCCGCGTCTCGCCTTGTCTCTAGTCCGCCGTATGCCCTGATTCTGGCCTAATTCCACGGGATCAGGCGATCAAATTGCTTGCGACAACTCATCTAAACGGTTCATCACTTAAACGTGAACTAATGAGATGTGGTGTGCAGCGTTCTGAACGTCCGGACAAATTGGGAATAAATCAATGGGATTGGTACTTGTTTCTAACGGGATTAGAATTATTTCAATCGAGTTACTTGGAATGGCTCAGCACTTGAAATCTCGTTTTGAAGTATCTAATGAGACGTCGTGGGCAAAATGAAAATGAATCGAATTGGTAGTTACTTTTTAAAAATAAATGTAATTATTCCGCTGAATGATACTTCGTAGTGTATCATAATGTTCTGACGAGTTTGAGGGAACCCAATCTCTCTCGCGAACTGGGATTGATGATCTCGACGGAAGCAGGGGCGTGCCGCCCATAGAGGCATATAAACACTGTTAATCCTACCTTATTCGCATAAATGATATGAAAATATATGAATTTATTGCACATAATCGATCTACACTACTGTAAGGTTTCAAATGCAGGAACTAAGCATGCAAAATGACGCAAGCTCCATATTCAGATATTGTCTTCATGCGATATAAAAAATGTACACGTGTGCGCGATGGGAGACTCGTTTGTGTTAGTGTCGAAAAAGGCCGTTCCTTTCGGTATAAATTACAAATGTAGCAACTGGTGCCATCTGTTGGTACCTCTATTAATTAGTGCAACTTTACTAACGAAATAATTATCATATTATCTAAGCTTTCGTTCATGCAATTAATTCTGCGGTTGAAAATAGATGGGAATTATATACATCCAGTAAATGTCGCGGGTATTTGGATATTTGATGTGGTTTATATAATTCTAACCTACATCGACTAAAGCCAGCAGCTTAGCCATTCATAGCGGAAACGTATCGTGTACTGCCTATGGCAACTTATAATAGGGCTTGAATACAATGTGTTTGTGTATTTAGGTTTTTTTTATCCTGATTTTGTGTTTTATTCGGTAGGTGTATTGTATTTTTTGTTTACTCTTTTATTATATTTTATACAATTCATTGCATAATTGAAAAACTGCTTTCAAAGTACAAGTTTTCTTTTATTAACTTCGTCCGTGTTTTATTTAACTTATCCATCAAGACCTTTCTCTCATCTGCCAGTACGCAAAGGTATTTTTAACGAACTCGTGACTTTGTGATCTAGGAATGACCATGAGACAGTTCATGTCACATTGAACTGACTTGGTGAATTGGAACATTATTGCATTGTAAGAAAAATCTAAAATTTTAATTATTTTGTGTTTGTTAATTTATTTTTTTCAGAAAGTTGTTCAATTACCTGCCCGCGTGATATTGTTTTTATAAAACATTTCATTATTTTATACTCAGGATTTTCTTTTCAGAACAAATTTAAATATTACCAAAATCCCTACCTACACAAAACCGTTTTGTGATACATTTGTTTTTTTAAGTGCTTATTTATCCATTGTCTTCTTTAATGAAGTTTTATTTTACTAATTAGTTAACATAGAGATTTAAAAACTTACTAGTACAGTCGGATCGCGTCGCTACTGCGAATATTTTAGTTAGTTGTCAAAATAAACTAGTTTGTTCATTTGTTAGTGCCTATTTTGGCCGCCTGCAGAGAAAAGTTTGATAGTTTCATTGGAGCATATCCGGCCATTGTGAGCTAAAAACAGTGCAGTGAAGTTCTGGAAAAAATATTTCATGTCGCTCCCGCTACCGTTTCGTTGTAGAATGTGTAGTGGGCAGACCAAAGTACTCGGTAGAAATACAGTCATTTGACGGACTTCGTGGTCGAGTGGTTAAGATCCTAACCTACAAATCAAATACATGGAAATTTGTGTTATTTCAACATTTATTAATTTAATCAGCACCCAAAAATACGCATTTTGAAGGTTTATAACTCAATAAATACTACCAATTTATGTGTGAATTTTAATCCAAAAATTTAACATTACTCCTAGACTTATTGAAAAATTCAACAGATGTCTCATATACAGGTAAATAAATAATCCGAGACACTATCTAAAGATTACAAATAAAGTCGGTTGAATCTTGTAGTCATGAAAAAAGGCAGCATCCAAAAATATGTGAAATTTATTTGAATATGATATTAACATTCCTAAGATTTTATTTTTTATTTTATAATATTAATTTCATACAATGGGAACTTGTACCATCTAAGCCACTGCAAGTAACTTGTCAGCAGAATCGAAGTACGATACGTTTAAAAATGACCGGACGGATTGGGTAGCTGTAGCTCAGTGGATTAGAGCACAAGTTCCCAGATAGACCATGACGTCCTACGTTTGAGTCCCTGTTTTTACCGGTATCTTTTTTCTTTTCTTTGTCTCTTCTGCTTCATGTTTCATTTTAAGAATATTAACTTCAATAATAAAAAAATATTCATTTTTAAGTCATTATTCAAAATTCAAATATTTCGAAAGAATTTTTGTTGAATGCGGCTTTTCTTAATAACAATTTATTCATATGCGGTGTGATACGAGGAATTTAAGGTCAACATTGTTCACATGCGTTACGACAGGCAACCGACCACCCAAACCATGTAAAAAAGATACCGTAGTATAATCTACATCTCTATCTGCATTTACCGCTTAGCTACAAAGTACAAAGTGTCCCTCTCCATATTTTTTTTACTCTTTTTTTTTAACTTTTTTTTATTGATTCATATATGGTTCATCGGTTTACAGGGCTATAATTATAGTCATTTACGGTATCTTTAAATTTTTTTTTCAATTTTTATAAGTTTTTTATTTATTTGTGTATTGTATTATGTTTCTCCTCTATGGAAGCGAACGCTTGTGTTCAGAAAAGGAGTGAACATCACGATGATTAATGTATTTTCAATATATAATTAGGTGTTTAATAAAATGTGAAAATTAAAATGTTTGTGCAAATTTAGAAGATAATTGAATCATTTTGGTAAATAATTTGTTTTGAATCGAGATAACGCAGTTATAATTTTTTGAAACATTGAATTAGTATTTAATTGCTTTCACTAGGCATTTATTATCTTAAAATTGTTCTAATTTTTCTCGGTAGGCTGGTGAAGTATTTTTTCCCCAGATATTTACTGTTTTGATATTGCGCAAATGAGGTGTTACATTTCGACTTCTCCTACGTAAAGTAACGTAACTTTAAAATCGAAACTTTACAGGAGAGTGGTTTAAAGAGACAGAAATTCGGTGAAGGTAACGTTATTGATTGTTTTGCACCAAATTTGGGACCTTCATTGTCAATTACGTCCCAAATTTGGTACAAAACGATCAAAATTTTAACCTATACCAAGCTACTGTCTCTTTAAATCATTCCCCTGTAAAGTTTTTTTGAATTTACGATATTTTACGTAGGAGGGGTCGATTTATGTGATAGGAATACGTGTTATTGTTAGGTTTTTTTAAAATTTAAAAACCTTTGTAAATTTCTTCATTTTTTTTTTAAATTAATTTCTTTATAATTTTGACATTTTAAGGTAAGGTATGAAAAATAGATATACAGTATAGAATTTATTTTCCATAGTCCTCACTAGGAAATCCTGTGCTGAGGCGAACTTTGTTATGAATAAGGGGGTTTCAGTATTTCAGGTTTCTACTTATTTATTTTCGACCGGACGGGTTTCATCCTATCACGGGCATCTTCAGACTGGCACAATTAAAACTATATATATATAGTATATGTGTCATGACTAATGGGACTCACTCCTGGTATATATAGCATATATTATAACCCGTGATAGAGTGAAACCGGTCCGATGGAAAAAAACAACTGGAAGGAAGATGCGAAGGTTTTTTAATTTTAAAAAATCGTATTAAAATGGAATTCCACCATGAATTGACAGTTTTAAAATTAGAAAAAAATATGCTTGCATAATTTCTTCAAAAGATTGGTATGTACTCTGTGGCTTCATTATTAATAAATGAATTAAAAATTACTTTGCATTCACCACTTTATTAATATATACATATCAACATGTTTCAAAAACGATGGTTTCCTCATCGGGAATATACAGAATACTAAAAAATAATAATGTCAAGTATAGAAACTATAATATAATATAATGTATATACTTATTGACATTATTATTTTATTATTCTATATATTGTATTCTTGATGAGGAAAGCATCGCTTCCGGAACATGCTTATATGTATATATTAATAAATTGGTGAATACGAAGTATTTTCTTAATTCAATTTATTTAATTATGCTTTTTTTTGCCGTGTGCGACTTTGATTTTGTTTTTCTTTAATTATGTCATCATTAAGCTTTAATGCTTTTCTTCAAAAATATGATTTGTTGGAAAATTTCTTGTTTTCTTTTAATATTATTTTTCTTACCAGACGTTGCATAATTTCAACGGGGAGTAGATTTTTACGCAGCTCCGCGGTTGATTATAGCCCAAGCTTGTTAAAACCAAGCCTTAATAAATCTTCTATTGAAGAAAATATTCAAATTTTAAAATTTATATGATCACTACTTTACAGAAAATAAATCAAAATTATTACAAGAGTATTCACAAGACTTTGAGTAACTGAAAGGACGATTATCGTAAAATCAAACACTTCAATGGCATTAGCTTTTTGTAGTTTTATTCAACGCTCATTATTTGAATGACCAACTTTTAAGGATTTATCTTCCAATGGGGTCAAGAACAGGCAATGTGATGTTTAGCTTCCCAGGGGTATAACCAATATTTTAATCTCTTATAAAATAAATGATTTGATACTTCATTCTTCAAATAAACGAACACTTACAGAAAATTACCAAACGTCTTTCGAGAGAAACGTTTTCAATTTATATTTATTCCCTTTGAATTTGTTTGTCATTTGATAATATTTTCGTTTAATGTTTCAAGGAGCTCTTGCTTTATGTTTTGTCATTCGGTATAAAGAAATAATTCGAATGCCTGCTCTTATCGCGAATCAGGAATCACAAGTATCGTTCCCTTCGAAAATACCCATGGCCTTTTGATCTTCCGTTCTGCCACAGAAGTTAGTGCTAGGTAGGGGCTACTATAGCCTAATAGGGTATGCGGGAAGGGCTGGCCCATTTAGCCCCGCGATACCTTAAGTTTGTGTTTAATTGATGTCGGTTGGTCCTCTCTACACCGCAACCCAATCAAGATCGACGGGGGAGAGAGGGGCTGGACTAGGCCGGGGTGAAATTATACCGTCGAATGATAAGCGATGATTCGAATTAATTGAATAAGGCATTAATATCGTTTGAAAGTACATACTTGCATTTGAAATTTCATAACGATGCATCAATATTGTTTAATTGGATCATTATTTCGAAATTACTTTGTAATCAAAGGAATCCCCTAACTTTAAAAATGACTACCGTTCAATTAGATTTTATATATGATACAAGGTGGCACAAAAACCATCACTCTTTTGGAAGATAATCCCATTTTTTTACATATATGTTTACACTGCTTCTGAAAAGAAATTCACCTAAAAATTAAAAAAGAACTCCTTTTTATTACCGAGTGAGGACTTCTGTGCTACCTTGTACTTACAAGTAACAAGGTATTTGTTTGTTTTATTAAATATCAGCTATATTGTTTAATGCTAATTATTTTAGCATTCGGTTCATATTTTGCAAAGTGGCTTCAATTTGGAGCAGTACTTGGAGCAATACTTGGAGCAATACTTGGTGCAGGTAGACGAGTTTGTGTGTTTGGGAAGTATGTTTACGAGAGATGGAAAGACTGATAGGGATATTGAAAGAAGGGTGAATGCCGGAAACTCCGTTAACGGAGGACTGAACGCGGTTGGCGCGTTTTTTTTTAAATTACACTATTCAAATTTTATTATAAGATCCACCTGTGACAACATCCCGCGGTTTAACTCTTATTTTACAAAAAATACAGTACTGGTTTAACTCCGTTGGTTGAATTTATACCCACTAGTAGCGTGCGCAGAGTATTAAAAAGAGCTAATTAACTAAAAAGAAGTAAATACCAAAGACGTGTTAAGTTCTCACTAAAAACGATTAAAGTTGCCGGCTTTAGCCGATGTCGGTTAGGATTACCTATTCAAATAACCGCTTTATTTACGAACGCATATTACAAGCAAATTACTGGAATTATAAAATTTCCATATTTTTTCGAAATAAAGTCAACATAATTTTGTATTTATTTAGTTGGCGAAGTTGTACTAATTAATGAAGGCACCAACAGATGAAACTGATTTCTATATTTGTGATTTGTATTGAAAGGCACGGCCTTTTTCGACACTAACACAAATGAGTCGTTCCTTGAATGAGCATCGCCCACACGTGTATTTTTTATGTCGAATGAAGATATTTGAATTTGACATGTGCGTTCATTTTGCAAATTTAGTTCCTGCCTTTGATATCTTATAGTAATTCGGCTGGTGCAGCGGTCGCGGCAAAGTGTAGATTGATTGATCTTGCTATAAATTAAATAAAATACAATGTTACCTAGGCAATGCTTGGGTGTCTATATGGACGGTACGCTCCTGATATCCACAAAGATTTTGATAAATGCTAAGCCTATATAAATTTATAAAATATTTAATAAATATTTTTCTATTGAAAAACATTATGTTTATCGTATTGCGTAATAATACTATCATTATTATAATAACTCTCCGACGTCCCTCTCCCCGTTATGAGATTAGAGAAAAATTATCCAGAATTTTCTTGAAAACAAAATGTTGAATAATGCAAAAGTACAAGATTTTTAATACAGTACAATAATTATCTATTTATATGTGTATTTAAAAATCGAGTCTCAGAGATTCCTACGGATTATTATTCGATTCTCGTTCAAATGCAAAGGTCCTGTTACGGGGAAAATTAATTTTTTGTACAGAAAATATAACATATTTTGGAAATGGTTTTTTAATGAAAAATCATCCCCAGCAATCCTCGACCTAGCGTTATAATAAAAGTCTAGTAAGAGTTGACTTGCAAATGCGTTTGTTTAAATAAATCACTTTTATCTTTGTAAAGCTATCTAGCGCCTGTTTTGCGATTGTTCCGGTGTCATTTGCTATCCAGTTGTGAAGGTTTCCAGGTTGCATTAACGTGTTATGTTTGTCCTGTATCTCCTATCGTATCTTGAGTGGCATAAGCATCTGATAAAAAATGCTTAATGACTCTTTCAAGCTGGTAGGTCCTAAATAAAAAGCTGTTATCATTTAGTATTAATTGTTTTTATTTTTAATTCGTAGAACTCCTTTTAATTTATTTTTTTTAATTTAATGTAAATCAAATTTAATAATGTTATTATTAAGTTATGCACATATTTTAGTTATTTTATTATTGTGACAGCTGTTTCGGCGTTCAAGGCCATTTTCAAACTGTCGTTGTAATCTGATTAATTTTGTAATTTTTAATCGTTTATAATTGTAATTGTAACCGTTAATAGGCATTTAAGCCTGGAGTTTAAAAAAAGGGCGTTTGAGTACGAATTGCCCAGCCTTTGATTTATTGTACTATTTCTAAGCATATTTCCAATGCTAATTTTGTCTAGCTCTGGTGGGAACATCACAGTTTAGAGCGGAGTAATCCCTAATTTGAATGTGAATGTGGTTGCATAATGCACAGTATCGATATACATTTTATTAAATATAATTTTTACCAAAGAAAAAAATACAATCCAAAAAGTCCCGATAAACTATTTTATTGTGTTTTTTACTTTTTAATTATCTTATTGAAGTTTAAAAACCTCATTGTAATATTTAATCATTGAATAAGATAATGTAAAAAGATATCAGTCGCATCTGGAACTCGAACCCAAGACCTTTTTTTTTTATTTTCTGTTGTTTTTTTCGGTTTTATGTTTCATTTAGATTATGTTAATATTATCATCTTAAATGATTAAATTTTGCAAAGAGGTTTTAAACTTCCATAAAATAATTTAAAAAATGATTATTCTTTTGACTTTTAGTGAAAAGTTAATAGATCTCCCATATAAATAAAAAATCTGAGATTTATCCGAGACACTATCTAGGTTGCAATTGTGTTCGTCAAGAACTTTGTAATCATCATAAAGATAGCTGCCAATAATATGGGATTAAAAAATAGAGGATGATATTGACAAAGTCTTGAATTTGAAATATGATATCGATGAAGATGATCGTAAATTGAACTGGTCTCATTAGCTAAGTTGGTAAAGCGGTTGTCCCAGATGTGACGGATATCTTTTTTATTTTCTGTTGTTTTTTTTTTCGGTTTTATATTTCATTTTTATTATCTTCTTCAATGATTAAATATTACTTTTTTTTGTAGGTTGTCTAACGGAATCTTTTTATTTAAAACATATAATTTACAGAGAAGTTTACAAAATATGTATGTATATATGTCTATATAAAATAAAAACATAAAAAACATATGTATCAAACTTAAAACATAATTTGCTAGCGCTTAACTCAAAAATCGTTATTTTTTGTAACAAGATAATCTGCAATACATTCTATTGTAAACCATGTTTCCTTGCACTTAATGTAAATGGAGGTACGCCTATAGTTAACCGAAATTGAAAAGAGATTTTTATGGTGAAATTCACGTAATGGAATATAATGATTGGTTTAACGGTTACTGCGATATCTCGGTGTTTTAGCATTGTTTCTCAGGAAGCTAAAAAATCGTGCGTTAAAAACCAAGTCATGCCAAATTTTCCAATGCGAATAATTTCATTGAATTATTTATTCCCTACCTATTTAATAACACGAGTACTGTTTGAATATTGACATGAAAATATTTTTTAGCATTAAAATTTTTTGTGTTCCAATTTCAATCAAACAACCCTAACTCGAATAAATTTTTAAATTGCAACAATATGGTATTGAAACAAGAGCTAATCAAATTCGTATAAATATTATTTTAACTTTGGTAAATTTCACAAGAAAAAAATACACCCCTAAAATCCCCACCCCAAAATTCGGTGGAATTCCGGGTCTGGCTGGGGATGAAACTATCAGAATCCCTAGAAACAGCCGCAGGTTCTCCGGGGCGAGATTAAACAGTGGGGGGAGATGGGAAGGTAGGTCAAACGTTTTTGCACCGGGGCCACGAGGCGCAATCTATATCTCTGTTCTCTGATGTTTTTCTCGTTCTTTATTGGCCAAGATCCAAGCCAGAAATGTGCTTTATGGCGTCGTTATATTATTCGTATGCTTCGAATTCGGTTAATGTAGCAAGATGACCTGCTCAGAATAAAATTTGAATTCAACGTTCAAACTATAATAATGTGAATATTTTCTATCTGGAATGCAATTCAGTATCAATGTCAGAATTCAAAATTAACATGAAATGCACTGCCTTGAATAAACATATTACTCGTAATACCGTATTATTGTAGTAGTCCTTTTTAAATTGCCATCAAGAAAGCGATGGTAGCAGTTCACGGTCGAGTTCTGGTTGATGTATGATGTGAGGTATGAACGTCATAGATGAAGGACGAATGTAGATTGAATACAGAGGAAATTAAATCCCTGTGGCGTACGTTGTTTAAATTAAATCGGACAATATTACAACTGGGGAGATTGAAAAAAAAATTCAGAGCTGATGTGTATGTAATTAGATAGATTAACATAGGCATGGTTAAGTGAATGAGACATATGGAGCGAATAACAAAAGCCAATGTACGATAATGTGGATGAAACAACGAGACTGTGCTAAGAGTAAGATCAGTGAAATTTTTCATCTACTGTCTCATTCGAGAAAAATAAGTTGTAGCATCATATCGCGCGTAATGGTCCACGGTAAGACTTTTTTTTCTGAAGTGTTTGTTTCCATTTAAATAAAATTCAGAAAAAAACGGTTTTTCGGAAAATGAAGGAATTTTTTAAATTCAAACTTATTTTTCGGTTATAATAATTTCGGCAGTGAAATCTACGACCTTCATGCCTGCAGTGGAATCTTATGTGATAAAATTCTACCGCCGCATCCTGGAGAAGGCACGTGACTTATTTAGTAAACGGCGCACAAAGGTATGGCTTCCTATTTGAGGCTGTATTCCTTACAATTGTTGACTTTGCAATAGGCTTAGATCATGAGAAGGCAAACTGCGGTTCCAGTACGTATTTTAGCTTTGTTTAATGAACTCGCAACCCTTTGCCTTCTACACACAATGTATCCGCTCCTCCACACAATGGGCAGTATAAATAATTCACTTCTTTAAATCAGATAAAGGCACTGAACACCACAAAACATTGCTTACTTTTTAACTTCAAATCGCATTTATACGAATTCCATACTTCACACTTTCTCATGACATCTATGGAATTTTTTTTTTTTTATATTTGTGCTTCTATATTTTTTTATCTAATACCGCACACGATTTTCTACGGTCCCATAGGACAAGATCATCCAAGGCCGGTCTCATGCAGGCGCAATTGAAGTAGTCCGCTCCAAACGCCATTTTTCCAAGACATCAAGGCAATAATATCTAACACCTAACATAGCCCCATGAGAGGTGATCAGGGACGACAAAATTTTGCATGCTCCAGGCACCGTTTGGCTCAGGGCCGGCCCTGAGAGCATCACCAATTTGTGGAGTTTTGTAAGATGCTGACAGAAGTGGGGACCAGGAGGGCGGTTCCAGTTATTTTAAATGATACAAATAACCAAATATTGATAAAAACGTATTTTTAACTACGTAAATATTGATCACTTACAAAAATGTCTGAGGAATTGATCATTAATTGTATTACAAGTCTGTAGGTGTCTTTAACACAAGTATAATATCACTAAGTAGATAACGATTCTAGGTGTCATCCGAGAGAATCGGAATTGCAGTTAAGCAAAAAGTCTTTAACTTAAGGGGTAAGGAAAACTCCCATCCAAAAAAACTGGAGTCGCCCTCCGGGGAGTTAGGGAATTACTCTGCCATTTAAGTATGTATACTGAACATTTCCAGTTGTCAAAAAAAACCACTGATCCAAAATGGCTGATAATGCTAACATATGATAAACATATGTGTACCAACATAACAAAAAAAAATCGATAGTCGAATGTACACAGCCCGCGAAAATTCAAAATTCACCTTTTCTTTTGAACACACCTCGTACATAGCAAATACGATAATTAAAAAAAAAAATAGAATTAACCCGCAAGTAGTTGCGGGTTAATTTTAGTTCGAAGTTGCCTCTAATATCATGAAAACTCGATTTCTTTAATGGCCTGTATTTCATAATTTAAAACAAAAATAAATAAAAACACTTCGAATCCGTATAATCCGTAATAGATATTTAATATACCTTTAATTTCTAAAGGGGATCATTCTGTTTAAGTGAGTATTTTGGGATCAAATGAAAAATTATTGGTAAGAAACAGGCCGAGCAGCCGTTCCTTTTAATACAACATTTCTGAAATAAAATGACAGGAATGTAATTTTCCAAATATACATCTCCACGGTAATAGTGCTTCGGAAACCAAAGACATTTTTTAATGTGTATACCGCACCACAGTCCCAACTGCTCCTAACCGCCTGAAGTCAATGCGACATGGCATCCCCAACTGTGGTATGTCATGAGGCTAAAGATAGTGGGGAGGAGAAGGAGAGCTGCTTTCATAAGCTAACAATTAACGGTCAGCACTCAAAAATATGCACTATGTAAAAATATTACTAATGGTTTATCTGTAAAGTCTATACATGTATTTAGAAAAATGTATAAGGTTTCCAGTGAAAAAAAATTCTTCAACTGCAAATTTTTAATTCTATATTACGAACTACGTACTCTAGTTTTAGAAAAAAACCTTCGAAAATGCCTTCTTGGTTTTCAAACTCCGCATATTAGCAGATATTTTGGTATGTATTACATATAATTTAAAATATTACAGTTTATGCATTTTTGTCTTCAAAAACCTTAGACATTTTCCTAACTAGCCGTATAGAATATACAGGTAAATATTTTGTAGAAGTTAGCAGACTGCAAGTCCCTAAATATCCATTTTTAATGCTAAACCTTAACACAAATTATTTGAAAACCTTAATCAAGAAATTTTTAATAAAACGGTATTTCATAAATAAAATAACACTCTGTGTGTTTTCTGTGAAAATATTAACAAGACAACGATACTTCGAAAACTAAAAATCATGTGAATAAATATGTTAAGTAATCATTGAAGATGAAAATCAAAAACATAGTTAAAATAGGGACAGGTAAAGACACAGAAAACAAATAGATAACAGTCGCAACCGGAACTTGAATCGAGGTCCTCTAGTCTTACCGCAATCAACGCCTCTACCAATTACGCCATTGAGACCTCGTAACGGATTAAAACTACTTAACCCCGCTACATTTATACTACAGGCGACCACATTTTGCAGCAGTAAACAGACAACTCAAAAGAAGAAAAGACATTCAACCGACAAGCTCAAGGATCTAGATTAACTAGGTGCTCAATCTTCGGTGCACCTTGAGACGGTGAGCTTTTCTGCGTGACGATTTGGAATGGCGTCTCATCTCGGCGATTGGTGATTCAAACTTAATTTAGTGTAATTATTTCCGGTCAATCCTAACTATAATTTATTTAAACGCCTTATTATTACTTAGCGGCCAAAAATTAATAAACACTTTGTTACAATGACTTATTTTAGAAACGCAATATTAATCATTTGCTTAACACCTTCGTTGTTAGCACACATCCTGAGATATGTAAAATTTTAGAGGCACTTAGTCATTTTTATTATAATAAACACATATTTTGTACCTTTTTTTATTTATTTAAGGAGAAAATACAGATACAGAAAATAATATCAAAACAATGTACCATATATCTGGAGAACTCGCCTGCATCCGCTATTTCTCACTGATTAAAATCTCTTACTTCAAATCTTGGATTCTCTTTATTTATTTAATATCACCGGGAAAAATATATCATAAACAATAAATGCATGCCACAGTTAACTACAAGCATAAGAATATAGCGTAAATCATTTTTAAAAGTAACTATTAAATGTGGCATTAGGTCGTACAATGACATCAGAAAGTATATAAAGAAAAAAATTTAAAACATATAGTAAACTTATGTTAAATTAATATTAATTTAAAAGATATGATGGT
Source organism: Halesus radiatus (assembly GCA_022606495.2). Taxonomy (NCBI): domain Eukaryota; kingdom Metazoa; phylum Arthropoda; class Insecta; order Trichoptera; family Limnephilidae; genus Halesus; species Halesus radiatus. The sequence continues at coordinate 50,888 of JAHDVE020006813.1, forward strand.
ATAGCTTTCTTGTACTTTCCTTCCATGCAGTTAAATCGATCCGCTACATCTGCGTATCTATTACTACCTTCATGTAATCTAGGTACAAGCGAGTGTTTGTAATGCTCAGTCCTGGTGTGGTTACATGTGAACAGGATTTTGGAACGAGTACCTCTCGTAGTTATATGAATTTGAATGAGGTTAATTAAATCAGTGCTGTCTATACCATACTACCATTTACAATTTTGAAGATAAATATCAAATGGGAAATAATTCTTCGTTCTGAGAGATTTAGTAAAATTAGTTCTTTCATCGAGTAATTATAGTTAGAGCTTTCAGTGGGAATACCAAGTTTATAATTAATGTGTCTTAGGAAATTATTTTGAATTCTTTCAACTGAATCTGAATATATTTTAAAATAAAAGAAATGATGAAATATGGTTACTTTACATTTGTATGTTACATGAGACATACAAAGTAAGTGTAGGTTATATTATGGATTTACCAATGTGAATTTTACTTTGAACATAATAACCTACGTTACAACCTAAAAACCTACGATTGTTTATGTGTATCTCATGTTTCACAATTAAAATAATTCCCATATTATTTTGCTTATAATGATTAAATATTACATACAATAAGTTTTATAAGCTTCAATAAGTTATTACTAATAAATTGAGTATAATAAGTGTCTACTCATTGCTTGATTAAAAGGTAAGTTTATTTAAGGTAAAAGTTTGCAGATTCCTGGCACAGGCCAAGCCTAGGTTAGGGGTGAAAGGTATGGACTGTTGATGATTAGATTTGAATTCATACACGACATAATCCGATACGATCTCTCCCACGCCTGACATGTAATCTAGAGTTTCATTCTGACGAGGGATGTGGGTTCAAATTACCCCTTTCCTCGAATAACACACTCGAATACTAGCAGCTTTATGGAAATATGCCAAATTCCACTGTAATATCTGCACACATTTAGCTTTCTGGCAGTTATTGTTGAAAATAAATTAGCTTTCTTTGAAAACAAATTTCTGTGGTAATTTTTGTTTTTTTTTTCTTCATATAATGGCTCTTACGGTAACCGGACAAAACAGAAGATAATGAAATAACGGCTTAGGTTAAATTACGTTTGATTTGGTTTTTTTTTTTCTTTTTTTCTTCATTTTCTTCAAATTTCTTCCAAGTTCTGTTTGTTGTGGAACCGTTCTCACGGGGAATGCTTGTTATAAATTAAAAATTATCTCTTTGTTCTTTAAATATTATATTAATTCTACGAGCATCATTTTCTAGATGTCTTATATATATATATATATATATTATTTGGTTATTTGGGATTTTTGTATATCTTATTTATTTATGAAAGTTAACGGTTTATATCTTGTGTTAAACATTTTTTAAACCTACTATATCGGACATCCAAATCATAATACGTATTTAGAAAAAATTCAGAGATGCGCCTACGTAATCACATGCAAAAAGTGCGTCACCACATCAAGGTGGCGTACTTCTGCGATTCAGATGACGCATTTAAAGACGTAAATGGCAGCTATTGACGTCACTATTTCTGGGGCATGCACCAGTGACGTCAACTAAATCGTCAAAAACGTCCTAACTGACGTGTTTCTACCAATCTCAACGATTTCAAACATTGTGAACATACGTCAATTGTTTCATTGAGAAAAATCGTATAAATAGAGCAGTTATTTTAATAAACGATCACTGTGAAAAAGTTATTTGGCCTTTATTGATTCATATTCTATACCTCTACAAAAACTCCTGCTGACTGATAAAAACATCGATGTGCGCCGGTATTTTCTCCGAAATACATTATTTGTACGTTTCGCATACCTGCTTTAACAATATTACAGGCCGACATTTAAAAATAGACAAAAATTAATGGCGCTGCGATCGTTTCAAAGGTTTTAAATGACAAAACCAAATGATTATGTCTGAGAAGAAATTAAATAGAAATTTCCCACGGATTGCTGTTATCCGTTATTATTTATGCCAAATCAATTCACATAATAATAATCAATAACTTAATAGGACAAAAAAAATCTTTGGACACAACAGTCATTTTTAAAAATTTTGTAATACACTTTGCAAAGTGCAGAGTTAGTTCTTTGGAAATTCCCCTTACAAGGTACAACGCAAACTGCTGAATTAATGTGGAAATTTCACGTGAAACATCAACTACGTGATTTATCATTTTAGTTTAGAAATGCCGGCCGTAGAATTACGGGGTTGTACCGGCGGTGGGTATCGTATGAAAGGTGAGCCGTGTAAATTACCTGAAGACCAGCGGTGGCTTTCCGGCTGCATTGTTACCATTAAATTTTAACCCTGTCAGAAGTTAGTCGACTCACCGCCCCCGAGGCGGTTTGTATCGGGCAAACTGCTAATTTGCTTGCAAGGAATTGCAACCACGTCTAATAAAACTGTATCACAAAGCGATGTGCTTCTGATTGCGGTGAAAGAGTGGTGGTTATTAGATTCTTATACGCCGGTTCAGCGTTGGTGTAGATATACCAATCTTGAACCCGGTTTAACCATACCTACGGCCGCGGTCGTGGTAATAAGTTCAGGTTTTCACTATTCCGACCTTGTAATATTTACACCCGAGTTTGAGTAATGGGGGCATAAATAGAATTACTTGGTTTTGACCCATTTCAACACTTGTAACTTATGATATAAATGAAAAATTATGGACCGAAATCATAGTATTATATTATTTGTTGGTAGTTAAATAGATGTTTTAAAGCTCATTGTGGAAATTGTATTGAGAGCTGAATAAAGTGGTACTAAATATTCCTGCATACCGCAATGGTATCCCCAAGTCACCGAGCTGGCGGCACTGCTTCCTGCTTGCGGAGCCGGGCTCCTCAAATTAAATCCAAAAGGTTCCCAGCGCCGTCCTGGTAAACGCTTTCCTTCAGTTTCCTAGTACCACGTCTTTTGACTTTTATTTATTTAAATTAATAAGAGTGTATTGTATTTAATATATCAAGTATGAATTTTCAACTCTTTTCAATACCTTCCTTCACAAGGTAATGCAAACAGATATACATATCACCTCGATCAATACATTGGTGACCCCGACGTGATCAATACAATAGTTTGTAATTTGTTTTATAATTTACTATCTGAAGTACCCGGCGTTGCAGGTTACCCCTTCCCCTATCCTTACCCCTACCCCTACCCCTACCCCTATCTGTACACACACCCATACTCGTAATTTTCCGTAATTATTCGTAAGGAGTGTCAAAGGGTGATGGGGTGATTTTTGAAATCTCGTATGAACAGTGACTTTTCACTTATTTTGAAGGTCAAGTATGAAAAAATTCACCAAGCTCGGAATAAAACTGTGGATTTGTGTAAAAAGCAAACCCAACCACAGACACTCTTTTTTTATATATACAGATAGATAGCTAATATAGAATTATAGAAGCATTTTCTCGAAAGGCATCTTACCAGACGGAGGCATTATCAAGGTTTTACTATCGAAATATCCGTAAGTAATCGGAAGATTTGATTTTATTGTTCAATCGAATGAATTAGTTTTTATAATCGAATTGTTCAAAATGGAGTCGTGTAATGCATTTGTCCATAGATTTATTGGCTTTCCTTGTATCTTGTTTGAGATACTGATAAGATGTTAGTTAGATTGTTTCAAGATTGATTTCTTCCCCACTATTATAACTTTGTTTTGTGTACAGAAGCAGTGACGTGCACAGTTTTTATACGGGGTATGCAGAATGAAAATGAATTAAGTAATTGATATTAAAATAAATAAAAAAAACACCCATCGTGCTAGTTTTTGCTAAGAATGGCTAAGCTGCTGGCTGTTGCCGATGTTGTTTTGATGCCACTTTTAAATTTATGAATTATTTAAACATTGTTATTTAAATGCGGGGAAACCACATTACAAATATAAGTACCCCACAGAATAGAGAAATTTAATTATTTTCTAACTAAATAAAATCATAAGTGGTCACAATGTGGATTAAGCACAGTTTGAAAATAGCCTTGAATGCCGAAACAACTGTCAAAACAATAAAAACTAAAATACTTGGAGTACTTAATAATAACATTATTAAATTTAATTTACATTAAATTGATAAAAAATACGTATAGATGACACTGATTGCTAAATTTGCTAGCATTACCGAAAATCATTGCTTTTCAGACACAAACGCAAACGCATTTTGCACACATGCACGTTTCAATGTGTGTAATAGAGTCAATATTTGAATATGATGCTTATGTCATTTTGCATACTTAACTGCCTTTAATATGTTATAGTGATGCGTTCGGTGGGGCTCGCGCCGCTACTTCCAATGAAGATCGATTTCTAGCAAAAATTGTAAACATTTTATTATTAATTATATTTTCATGCGAGTAATGCAGAGAAGGCAGTGCCAATGTACCTTTATGGACGGCACGCCTCTGTGTATAAGCATACTGGTTTAATATTTGAAAGACTTTCCGGTGAAATGAATCAGTTATAAATGATATTTCAGTTATTCCCTAAACACTTTCAAAAGAATCAATTTTATAAAAATCAGCGATAAAGAATTATATATAGCATCTGACCGGCAATCAGAAGGGTGCAGGTTCGAGTCCTGTCGGCGACATTTATCTTTTTTCGGAAGGTTTTTTTCAATTTGGATGAGTGTTTCAGGCTAATACTTATTGTTTATAAAAATAATTGTTACCCTTTGCGCTATGCACAAAAATCTTGCCTTAAAAAAAACTTTAGTTTATCAATTAATAATTATATATAGCTTCGAAGAAATAATGACGAGCCCGAGGCTTTTTCTAATCATTCAGTTCATGGCAAAAATGTGGACATCGATTCCATAAAACTTTATTGGAAATCCAATTGAGAATTCTTAATTGCGATGTAAACCCTAATCAAATTATTCCCCTCAGATTATTTTTAATACTAATTGAATTCGTATCCATAAAGTTTGCTATAGCCCCCAGTGATGGAAAACCAATAAAAACGCCTATAAAAATATTGTATCCTAACCCCAGCACTCCCCAGGGTAAACATTACCAATCTTAATTATATTTGTGGCTCTATCGGAGATTCGGATAAGAAAATAATAAACGTTTCCCAGATAACCTCATTAAGAAGAACAATACCAATTCGTAAATGTCATCGGGTCGAATATTTTTCTCCTATCCTTAATCTCTTTCTTCTTTTAGGATTCGTCGAATTCAATTAAACCCGGAAACCAGCATTTATGCCTCCCTCAGTTGAGCCTCATCCTCTCCGTGACACTGAACATATGACTAGAAGTGTGTTGTGGGCGTATCAGTGTCTGAAATAAGGTCAATTATATCTTTTCAGGTGATGTTGATCTAAAATTTTTAAATATTGAAATAATTTCTAGGACAAATACTCAAATATCATTGACATGCTTGTTGCATGGGAGACTTAAGACGTAATTAGACGATATATATTTTAATCCAGATTGCACGCGAGTTGTATTTTTCTTTGCAAAATTCTATAGTAAATTCCGTAGATAAAGACAATCCACATAAAAACTGGACGAATAAAATGATCGTCTAAGAACGCCTTAACGGCTGTTCTTCCCAACCCTACTGATTAACTGTTGAGCCAAAATTTTGCCTCAACACTGTTCAGATGCACATATTAGTTTTTCCCAACGAAACTCTCGACAAAATGTACTATCAATCTATTCTAGATCCAATGTTAGAACGAACTGTGCGCGCATGTATACGCCCCCTTACCCCACCACTTTCTCCGTCTAGACAGTCTGCAACTTACTGAATTGACGGAGCGTAGCCTTGAGCAGTGCGCGGGGTTATACGACGGAGGCGGAAGTGTGGGGAATGCGCGGTAGGAACCTAATTTCAAATCATCACGGGTTGTTCTTAGGCTGAATCGAGTATAGGATATCGAATTTTGTGGATTAAGTTTGGCTCAATAGAGGATAAGGTGTGTCAACACGGTAAAAAATGGTTCACGATCTATTTTTCGCGATCCAAATATATTGAATTACAAAGCACTTCTGTTGATTTTGCAGTCAGTGCTCCTTGGGTAGGTATAATGAGCCACATGCAAAATGATTTTTTTCGGTTCGGGAATGATTTCTAAAGAATTCTGTATATTTTTTATCGTATTTTCAAACCATCATTTTTTTAGTACATTCATAATGTTCTTCATATATTTTCATGAAAGTCTTATTTATAGACGTACAATAGCGAATCAAATCTTAAAAACTGAGCCGAGATTAGTGCACGTGGGGTCATCTGTAATATTAAAATACCAGTATTGAAATCGACCATCTTTGCATATGGATTTTAACCAACTATCAGAGAATAAAAGAATAACTTTGTTTACATGGCTTTTATTTGTAATATACTTTTGCCGACCGTGTTTCGCAACTACCGTAGCTTCTTCAGGGCAGTATATTACTGAAGAAGCTAATATAAAATACGAAGTTATTATTTTATTTTTTGAACTTATAATGTCACATCACCAAGTTACCGCTTCATATGAAAATAAACTATCAGAGAGTTCAAGTTCGCATAAATGTACCAAAGAAATAAAGGAAATTTTTAAATTTCATAAAAACAGCACACACCGGCTAGAATCGTCAAATTTCCCGGTCATAGGTCGACTATGTGTGGTACTTTTAAAAAAAAAATTGTGTTCAGTTTTATAAAAAAATTCTAAAGAGCACCAACTTTCTTGTAGTCGGGTCGCGAGTTAAAAACATGGATGTGTTTAATTTTTATAAAAAACGCAAAAAAAACTTTATGAATTTATTTTTGTAACATTTCCGCATGCTCTGTAGAAAAAAAATCACATGATTTTTTTTCCTTTTTCAATTAAAAATGCATGCAAGAGACTCCTTCAAACAAGAAGATTACCCTCAAAGATGGATGGATGTGTATTTTTTTAAATCGTACTTAAAATTTATGTGTTTTTTTTTTTGTCGTGTCGTCTCGTGGCTGAATGACGTTGACCTAGATCTCGGATAGTTGAGTCTTACGATCCAGAACTATGGGAACTATATAATGAACGGAGTACAAATTTACTATAAAGAGCAGGGACCATGTGTTTTAACGCCCAAGGCACTCTTACTTTGAATATATCATTGGGGTATGTAAATTTGCTGGGTCAGCGAACAGGCTGGCTGCCGACTCAGCATCTCGACGAGTACAAAACAACAACACGTCTGTTTGCCGAAGAGTCCATTTATTAACTGTTTTGTTAGCTGTTACTGTGCGAGTTTATATCGATGATATTTTCTCTTGGAGGAGCAATAAGTCACATTGTCGCTACACTTACTGAAAAATGACAGCACTAACCGGAATTCAAAAAACATAATTATATTTGTGTACTTAATTTTTTGTTCAAATAAATTACAATAAAAAAATACTATCGCCAATTTGGCACCTTTTCTCCCTTTTATATGCTATTTTTTTTATTCAGGTTTGTTTTACAGTACTGTATTTCATGTAAGTCTTTATCTCTATGTGAGTATATTCAGTTTGATCGAATTAATGGAAAATTTAATTCTCCATAGTTCTCAAACGGAAAGCGAGCCGAAAATAGTGGCGTTCAGGGACCAGGGGCCCGATTACCGTTATTTTTAATAATCCTTATTCTGAGGGTTAAAGACATATTCCTTAACTGTGATACTGATTCCATGTCAATGACAATACATTTTGAAAGGAGTTTGTAATTTAATTATCACAGTGTTATTATAAATTATAGGTGTATCACACTTACCATTTTTAGAATTTAAATCACTTTTATGTGACATTTCTGATTTTTGGCATAGGTATCTATTTTAAAAACATCGCAATTACGTTAATTCGGTACATTTTGTCCTCTAATAATGTTCAAAGTCATTACTTACGATAATGCTTTTTTAATTTTTTTTTAAACTACGTAAATATCCATATTTTTAAAGAACATCCGAGAGAACCGCAATCGCAGTTAAGCAAAAAGTCTTTAAGCCTAAGAATAGGGACAATAGTCCTTAAAAAAAACCGAAATTGGGCCACAGATTTGAACCTTTTAGTTGAAATAAAATATAATAAAGTTGTTCCATAACGTATTCTAGCAGTTTTTGTGGGATTTTGTGCTGTTATACAATTGTTCTAGCATTATCGTGAAGATGGTATACTTACAGCAAAATTACGCAAACAGAGTCAGTGATATGAATATTCCTCCCAAAAGTCGCAATAATTTTGCGAGCGATCAACTAAGGTCTAACGGACTAAGACGTCGATACATTCCAAACAATGCGATTAATCAAACTGTTTGACCATTGCGGTTAGGATGCTTGAAATTTCTGGCCCTGGATTAATCAATCTACCAACTGAACAGTGTATTATGTATTATGATACCTTCAACCAGTGGCGGCTCGTGACTTTTGAGTCAGCTAAAGTGCTAAGATTTAAAAATACGACCTTATTGATGTTGCTGATTCATTTTTTTTTTCAAAATTTCAATTTTTTGTATGAAGATTTAGGTGGTAGGTGGGGTAACTGGGTCAGTTGCTCCACCTACCATCTAAAAATCATTTTCGGCTTCTAGCTCACTCAAAAGTCACGAGCCGCCACTGCCTTCAACGATATATTATTTTTTTTTTTATATTGTTCTTCAAATACCCATTAAGTCACAATTAAGCAGTCTGTCAAAAGTATTTTAAATAAGAATTCAATGATTACATAATATTATTACATTAATTACGAACATACATATTATTATAGACACATGTAAAGAAATTGATGTATTATTATACTATTTGTTACAGAGAATACAAATACAGATTTACATCAGTACATATTATAATGTATTTCTACTTAGGGGCCATTTCTTCAGCATACATTTGACTGTTATTGGCAAATATTTTTTTATATTGCTCGGTAATATGTTGAATATTTTAGGAACGTTATTCCGCAAGTCCGAACATTATACAGTAGGCATTATTGCATTGCACCCGAAGCCTTTCCATGGCTCTCTTTTTGAAGCTGGCCCAGAGCTCGCATGTATACGGGGTGGTACAGAAAGCTTTTTTCACCTGTGAACTGCAGAACCGAAATTTTCTACCCTCTCGTCTCTGTATGTCAATGTCATCATCATCCTTTAGCTTGCTGGTAATGATTTTCCCTAAGTATATGGTTACTTCTACAATTTTAAGGAGCTTACAATTCGAAAAATACGACGGAATATTTTATGGACCCTCTCCGTGTTTTTTTTAATTTATTTTTTTATTATTTATTAAGTTAAAAGAAATACATAATTTCACTTACTTAAATTAAGTACATACATATTTTATTCTTACATATACATCTTAAATTAACTACATATATACCTTACATATTATTCCTATATTACACATTATTCCTATTATACATTGTTATTTGGCTCACTTCTTTTGAGATTGAACAGTTTTTTTTTTTTAATGTTCTTACTCGATTCTCCATTTTCAGGCTCTCGGGAAGGAAATTGTATATATACACCCTCGTGACTTATATTTATTTTACCACTTTCAGTCTTTACTGTATTCGATGACCAACAAACCTATTTTTTTCAGATTGTAGTTCATGTTAATTAGCTAACTATTTACAGATCTTCAAGAGGATACGTAGTCCCCTTATGGATGGTGCCATCAATAAGGGGACGTAATGTTTATACTTATTTAATTTCGCAAGTAATGGCAAAAATAAACCGTACCTTCAAAAATACGAGCCGTCAATCGATTTTTAATTGATACTTTGAATAAATCTATTATTATGTAACGAAAGGATGGCACTGAGATGAGTTCTAGCTACTCATCTTAACAAATAACCTAGGCAAGCAATCGCATCATTTCCCTCCATAATTATGAAGGGAAATGATGCGATTGCTTGCCTAGGTTATTTGTTAAGACGAGTAGCTAGAACTCATCTCAGGGCCATCCACAACACTATAATATATATATATACATCATTGAAATTTTAACTTTGCTTTATAAGTTTCTCGGGGGGTAAACATTTCTTTGTGGAAACAAATATAATGTTACACATATTTGTTTTTTTTTACAATGCTAAAAGGATCAAAAACTTTCATTTTTGAAAAGGAATGTCAATTTACATTTTACCTTTTATATTCTGCGAGGAAAAAATAATCTTTTTTTTCTCTTGCTAAATAAGTATTTTCACGAGAACGTGGAAACGCTTGGTTAGTCAGGTTTTTCATTTCTACATCAAATATCCTTTTTCAAATAATAAGTGCTGAGTTACACGCCTATTTCTTGGCGGAGGAAGATCGCAACTAGGAACAAATATTTCCTTTTCTCAGTATGAGAT